>CM054410.1:19380000-19517500 GCA_028858755.1 Ara ararauna
ACATAGTTTTGTTCTGTTTGGAAGGGTTTACAGCAAGGTCACTTTATTTTCCACACAGAGGCCATTTCCTATCACTCAGAGTGATGCAGTGACTGGCTAAAAAGAAAAAGGAATAATAATTGCTATGACAGAGCTTATATTTTCGTGATGCATTGTTGGTCATCCCTTACTATCTGGTCCCATTTCTTCCAAGATGAGCTGATTATCTCTCTGACCTCCCAGCATAAATGTCAGTAGAGGCAATCCAGGTTTGCTTCCATTTTGTGTTCCCCAGGGTGATGCGGTCTGGGGTGGCAGGCGGATGGCAGGGAGCTGGCTCTGGTGTCCATGGAGGCTGTTCTGCCCAGAGACTGCACTGGGGTGCCCCATAGGCCTCCCAGTAGGTCCTGGGGCTCTTCCTACTGCACTGCTGCTGACCAATCCCCAAACAGAGAGTGCTGCTCTTCACCAGCCCCCTGCTTCAACCTAAACCCACCCTCTGGCCAGTCCCAGCCCTGCCCAGGGTATGTAAGCTCTGCCCCAGGCCAGCCCCTCAGTGTTGTTGTTGCTGCTGCCCTGGGAGATTGCTCTGGGTTAGGCCAAGGCTGGGGGAGTGCTCATGGCTGTGCAAGAGAGGGTCAAATCCCTGTTGCAGCTTCTGCAAAGCCTGCCTTGTAAAATGTGCCATGTGAAGAGCTGCGCTTAATGCTGTCTTTCTGGTGGTACTGAGGAGCACTAAGCTTACTGAATCTTTAAGTGATTAATCCTTTATCAAGGCACCATTATAAGGGACACCTGCTGCAGGCAGTGCTGTGGCAGGGAGCAGGGGCCTGTATGGAGCATCACTCACACTCTCCTGCCCATTACCAGCTCTTTGTGCCTGGCTGTATCTTATGTGGGTGGTGCAGTGTTAGCCTGGGGCGCAGAAGCTTTAGCTGTCCCTTTCTGTAACACCACTAGGAGCAGGTGCCATCTCCTACCCGCTGTTGACTGTCAAATTTTCCCTTACCATGCTTAGCGTCAAGTATCTTCAAGGTCTTGTTCAAGTGGAGGTTTTGGTTAAGTGAATGTCAACAAGGTTGGCTGGGGCCATCTTTTCACATGCACGTAGGAGCGGATTGCATACCACGCAAATTTTGCCACCTAACAAAGTACAGGTGAAACAGTGTCATTCTCACTCTTCCTTTCAAGGTTAGGGAATCAAAATAACAGTAGATCTCATGATGGCAAAAGAAGGAATTCAAGCGGCTGTGAGTTGTCAATTCAAAAGTCTGTGTCAAGTAGTGAAGGCTAATACAGTGTGTCCTTGGTAATGTGGTCCTCTTATCTTAAAGAAGGTGTTAGGTATAACAGGGCTAGTTACTTCCTCAGATGAGAGAGGGAGAGGCAGGGAATTACAGGTGAGCTATGGAGATCAAAATCACTGGCACTGAGCTCTCAGGTGCTCAGGAATGAGCCTGGAGACAGCAAATGGCAGAAGTGTTGATGTGCAGACATCTGTGTGATTCCAGACTGTTTAGGAGGAGGATAGGCTTCCCAGTGAAAAATCATGGTGGGTAAATCCCTGACTCTCTGAAGCAAGGTGGTGTCCGTAATTACTGGATATGTATGGCCTTGGAGTAAATACTGGTGGAATACAGAGGGAAACATGAAGAAAATCTGTTTTGAGGCAAAATTAGCAATTCTTTGTATTTCCATCATATGAAATAAAGTCTAGAATTCTGACAATATGTATGATGCTTTCTATAAAATCCCATTTTAATCAGTGATGACAGTTTGACATTTTTCCAGCTGCTTAGAAGCACTAGACAGTCAAGTATCTCAGTAGGGCATGGGTTGGCATGCTGGGATGTATATAAGCTTTAACTTTCCTCCCACTCACTGACTTACGATGGTATTCGAAGAACAGGAGGGGAAAAAAAAGGCTTTTTGCAGGCTTCACACTAGCTTGTGCCATCTGTGTTTTTAGTCTTGCCTTGGAGGAGTAAAATCTTCACTTTGAAAGTGTATCCAGATGCTGCCAGCTAATACTATCATTCTCGGTAGCAAGTGAGGATTTTATTTATAAAGTGTCCTGGCCTTTGCTGAACAATTCATGGTTCTGCACACTTGAGGGACATATAAATAGCAATTAAAACACAGTTTAGAGTAATGCTTAGGCTCTTAAAGAAAGTGACATCAATTTAAAGGAAGGGATAATGTGCTGGGCTGGACATCAATCAAAAGGAGGAAAAAAATATTGTCTAAAGCAGCACTTAAATGATGGGATAAAGCACCTGTGAGAACAGGCTCCACAACATGGGGGCTGGCAGATAAAAGACACCTGCATAAGGATGCTGTGCTTGATGAAAACACTCATCTCACATGTGCCTGCTCCAGACCCTGTTAGTGGCAACCTGGCTTCTAAAAAGTACAGTTGTAAGTGTGGTGTTATAGCTGATTTTCCTTGGAGAGAGGTCTTTGTAAGTGGAGGAACAGATGTAGTCTGCAGTAAAGGAGATAATTTGTTAACAAATATTTAAATTTTGAACTTTTAGTTTTTTTAGCATCTCCTACTAATCCTAGTTAGATTTCTTATCCTAACCTATATTAATCTGCCTTAGATATGTCCACATCTTTGGTCACCATTGCCATTCTTTGGTCACCACCTCCTCTTTCTTACTGTATTTATCTTCTCCGTGTCATTCTGGAACAGGAAAACACTAAAACCCCATTTTTATAAAAGGAAATCTGACCTAAAATGTGCCAAAAGTCCCAATGTTCAAAGTCTTGCAGTGTATGGCATTTCCACATACCTCCCAGAGTCTCTAAGTCACAAATCTTCATCTGTGCTGTGAACTTTGATGTCATGTGCATGATTATTTCTGTTGCACTCTGCTCAATCCCTCTGCCTTACAGTTCCTGTCATCTCTTTTTTGCTTTGTTCCCTCCTTTCTGTTTCTCAGTGAAGACCGATCTACTCTCCAGTTTACAGGTATTTTGTTTAGTTTGCAGTTTCCGTGGAGCAAGACACAAAGCCTTAGCTCAGCCCGCCATGTACTTGCACAACATCTTGTTAGCTGTATAAACAATGAGAATAAATTAGATTCAAATTATCAATATTGTAGTAGCACAAAGGTTAGCACATAAAATCAATGCTGGGGACCTAACCTGCATGCGTAGTTACTGCAATTACACATAGAACTAATAGTTTTGTGGATTGGTAGGGACATTTAACTTGACATGCGCTTACACAACTAGTTAGTGTTCCCATAGTTCTAAGCACAAATGGCCTGTACAATCTGTCTGGCACTGAGGATGATGAAACTGGACTCTCAATCAGAAGCTGTTCATTTATTTTTAGCTACAGAATTGTGTCGCTAGATTGTTTGGGGAAATCCTAAGTGTTGTTTGAAGAGTTTTAAAAACTTTCTTCTCCACATATGATCTTCCAGTTTCAGATAGGCGATTTCATATATTAATGCTTGCACTAGGATATATTAATGTTAACATGATACTTTTATGAAAAGTAGGCATTAAATTGAGGAAATAGCTATAAATAAATGCAGAATTTGCACCTGCAGATGAAAAGCCTGTTTGAGAAATCAGGACTATGTTTGTTGTCTTTGCTTATTTCTGTACTCAGTGCATTTTTAAAAACTAGTTTAATGTAGCAGAATGTATGAAAAAAACCCCAGACATTGAGATCAAGGAGTTAGATCAGAATGTTGATGACTTATTTACAAATGTTTTCTCAGCCACATTGCTTTTCTTTAATTTCTACAGGATATCCTTTTCCTTCAAAGTCTCCAGAAATTACAAGTCAGGCTGCTTTTTTGGGGGCTATTTGTAAGGAGACTGATAAGATGAATTAGTCAAATTATTGCTGCTAAAATGATACAGTAACTGCTGTTTTAGGGCATTTAGTCTGGATAAATTGTTCACTGTAAAGGCACTATCATTCTCTCTCAAATGTATACAATTTTTATACATTTTTTCTGTTCAGACTGCTTACCTAAACTTTCCATCTCTCTTCCCCCCTCCCCCCAATCCAGATTACAGATCTTTATAGTGCAGGGGGAAAAAAAAAAAAAAAGCTCAAATCCTTTATTTGAAAATACTGATTCTGGTGATAATTATTAAATATTTAGTTCCTTTGACTTTAGATGAACGATTGACCATGTCCACAGCTTGTAAATCCAGTTGCTAATGAAAACCTGCATCAGTAGTGAACTTGCACAGAAACTTTGGTGTATGTCTTCTTGGGTTTTTTCCAGTGAGGCTGCAGCAGTGCCTGTAGCAGGAGAATCCCCAAGGCTCTGAAGATGATTAATGATACCAAAGCTTTCCCTATTGTGTTAGTGGATAGGAAGGAAGGAAGAGTACTCTAAAAAGAGAGTGCATAGAATTTCTGAGTATTGAAGTTCAGGAGTAGAGTTTAACCCCTTAAAATGGCTATAATGTTTTTTCCAGTTATTTGAGGAAGATGAAGTCTACTTTCTCCACCTTCATAAAATCTGCCTGCTGACAGCATTAGCAGATTTCTACACCAAGTATGTGCAGAAGGAAACCAATGCACTGAGATGTAGCAACACTTTTGGATGAGTTAGGCTGCTTGCAGTGTAAGAAACAGGCATGCCCACAATCCACTTAGGTTTAGCTTTTTGAAATGTGCTAGAGACTTCTGCTAATGGGTTTTCCCTGTGGGCAGCATTACCGACCTGATTATATAGGTTTTAAGAAACTCTCTTAGGAAGATTCTTTTTCATCATAAGTTTTGACATTGACCTACTAAACTGGGTAATTTAGCATTTTATTTTCTAAGAATGAAAAAGAAAATTGAATATTTCATTACAAGAGAGGGATTATAGTAACGCTATTCTTTATAGGAAACCTGTCATGTCCAGGGGCCAGATCATGCTTCTGAGACCTGTGCATCTACATGAAGATCTCAATGTCTGCTTTCAGAACAACAATGGAACTGCTTTGGTTGTGGCACTCATCCCAGTTAATTTCTGTGGAATTTTCTATCATATGCTCTTGTGAGTATAGCTTGGAGATGAAGCTGAGAGGTGTATAACATTCATCTATCTACCAGAAAGGTCTCAATGAAAAGGTAAATTTCAAGCCATGTTAATTTTTGTAGGGACTTTCTATCGCAACAAAAGCAGGGCGATCATGGCAAGGATGACTGTAGTGGGCTGTGGCAATGTGGGGCCTCTCAATGAAGAGCTTTATCCTCCCAAAATCTTGAAGTTCCTTCAAGATTAGGAGTGATTTTATGAACAGAGGTAGAGAGCAAACCTTTGTCTTTTACCCCTGTGATACATTGTAAGAAAATCTTTGTGAAGAAATTCTGGTGGAGATTGTTCACAGAGAGCACCCTCCTAAAGCTAACTGGGAGAATGTGGAGATTTAGCCCTAGTGATTTAATTGCTATGTTCCCTTAATAACAATTGCTGTTTTCCATTATGGGGTACCAAATACAACCTGATTATTAGTTGGCTGAAAAACATGAGTGCTTTGTTTTACTATGACATGTTACCTGATACACTGGAGATGGAATTAAACTAAAAAATATACTAGGAATTTTTGAACTGGTTTAACGGCAGTTAAATTTTCTCAAAACATTTCCTTTAAAAAAAATTCAAATGCTGTAGTATTTGACTAGCTCTCCCACTAATATGCTGTGGTAAAATAGTTGATTTGCCCACTCCAGCCCTCCAGTCTTACATATCTGGGCACAATTCTTGTTGTCAATCTATGCAAAACAGTATTTTATAAAAATGTTCTTTAATATCTGCTTTGAGCTTCAGAGTAAAATTTTCAAAGTTTTACTTGCAAGGAATCCATTTGGTAGTCAGTACCTTACTGCATTTACTGATTGTTACTAATTTGCTACTACTATTCTTAGGCATGGAGTTAGAAGTGTATTACTAACCCTCCAGCTGATCCCAGAGAAAAATAATGGCTTGTTGGGATTGTGATATTTGATAGTTTCCTTCCTCTTAGTCCCTTCAACTTTCTATGTTCTTCTTTTTTCTCTACTTGACTTTACACTCCGGAGTGTGCAGAGCTGGAGGATGTCCAAGCACAGCAGCACACAGTGTGGCTGTGTGGTGATTCAGTGGTCATCCAGAGAAAGGGGGGAAATACCTCCAAAAAACATCCAGAAAAATAAGAATAATGTAATGTTCACATATGGCCATATGTCTGAGTGCATTATTGGTGCATGTGTGGAAAATGCAGTGTACATGGCAGAGGTAGAACATCTTGCTCTTCAGTAATCTTCTAAAAATAGCCTGGAAAAAAATACCTAGCATTTCAGTGATGCCTGTTATAATGTAATAATGTTCTCCAAAGTGTCTCAAAGTAGGATTCAAGCAGGAGCAGCTGAGCTGAGTGTTTTTTCCTACTTTGGAGTTTACATTAGTACCAGTTACCAGAGCTGCTGTTGATAATTGAATCCCAGATGTTGCCAGGTCCTTCGTTTTGCAGTATTCTCTGCCTCAAATGTAGGGTTTTCTTCCTGTGCTCTGACCCTGTTATGGTAGGTAAACAGGCTACAGCAGCATAAAAGGGATGGAAGCCCTGTTTCTGGCTGGGGGAGAATTCCCTCTGCTCAAGTCCCTCAGAAGACAGCAATAAGGCCCTGCACAGACTCTCCCCCAGATGTCTGGTACCTTTGGTATGCAAATAGGGGGGACCCTGATAGGCGGCCAGCACAGCTCCTTTTAAATCCTCCTTTAGTTCCCGCTGTGTGTCTTTCCCTTCTTACTGCAGAGGGAAGAGCACTCTAGTTTTGTTATGTTTGAATTACACTATCTTTTATATTAGGAGAGATCAAAAAGTAACACCCAAATAATTTTCAGTTCGCATAGCTGTATAAACAACAGTCTCATAATTAAAATATTTAATTTAAATGGTCATATGCCCTCAACAAAAGCAAAATTTTCTGTAGTATTGCTTCAGAGATTTCTCAGTTACTTACTACCTAAAAGCAGTTCTAATCCCACCTTTAAAAAACCCCACAAAATTCTTCAAATAAATAAATATTCCACTAGCATAATTTATAAATTACTTTGCTTAAAAATGTTAAATTGCCAAAAAATCTGACTGCAGCTGTTCTGGTTCTTCTTTTTTATATAGTTCTTAAAAAAAGAAGAAGGGAATGTTGAAACAGCTGAGGTTGGTTTGATTGAGGGTTAATGTTTGGGTAAGAAGCCTCCAAGGAAAACTGAAGTGCTGAATGCACACCACTCTGTGGTAATTAGCGAGTGGTCTTTTTCCCTTAGAGTCAGTTTCTGAATCAGTGTAATAGCTAGTGATGGAACTGGGAGGGTGTCGTGGTTTAAGCTCAGTCAGCCATGCAGCCACTCTCTCACTCCCCCCCTTCCCCTTACCTGCTCCTGGAGGGATGGGGAGGAGAAACAAAAGAATGTAACTCCCACAGGCTGAGGTAAGAACAGTCCAGTAACTAAGGTATAACACAAAACCGCTGCTGCTACCACCAATAATAATCATGATAAGGGAAATAACAAGGGAAGAGAATACAACCGCTCACCACCCGCTGACTGATACTCATCCCAACTGAGCAGTGATCTAACCCTTCCGGGTAACTGCCCCCAGTTTATATAGTGGACATGATGTGCAGTGATATGGAATACCTCTTTGGCTAGTTTGGGTCAGGTGTGCTGTTTCTGCTTCCTCCGGGCTTCCCCTCCTCCCTGGCAGAACACAAGACTCAGAAAGACCTTGGTTAGAGTAAACATTACTGAGCAGCAACTAAAAACATCAGTGTTATCAGCACTATTCCCAGGCTGAAAATCAAAACCACAGCACTGCACAGGCTACTAAGGAGAAAAATGGCTGCTACTGCTGAACCCCGGACAGAGGGACACCAGATGGAGAAGATAACTTTCTCAGTGAGATGTAATTTTGAGATTGTGGCTGTTTCACTGAAGATATGTAGTCACTTCTAGCAGAAGGAAGCAAGTTTTGTTGTGATGACCAGAGTTTCAGTGACTAGCTTAAGTTGCTGATACTTTTTCTTTTTCGCTTGTTTTTTTCATATCCTTTACTCATATATGGTGTTATGGTGCCATATTAAACAGTTGCTGTCTTCCATGCTTGAGATAACATTTCACCAAACACTGAATTCAGTTCTCATGTTTATACAATTCTGTCTATAAAGTCTGAAGAGCACTTTAGGATTTCTGAATAGATGTTGGTCATTATCTTGAACTCTGAAAAGTACTTACCGGCACATAGACTAGTTTTCTTCAAAGATCTGTGAAATATTATACGCCCAAACTATTGGTATATACTCTTAAAGGACTTGTAAGCATGTAT
Organism: Ara ararauna; assembly: GCA_028858755.1. Classification (NCBI taxonomy): domain Eukaryota; kingdom Metazoa; phylum Chordata; class Aves; order Psittaciformes; family Psittacidae; genus Ara; species Ara ararauna. Next base: position 19,388,311 of record CM054410.1, read on the forward strand.
ATTAAGAAATCAAAAGGTAAGACTTTGGTTTATTTAGTTGCTTGGCTTCCACTGCAAACACATATATGGTCTCAGACCTGATTAGCAGTTGTAGAAAATGGTAAGCAGTTGGAATTCCGCTTCTCCTACAGCAATTACTTTAACATGTTTAAGGTCTGATGAAGCGTGGAACTCATTGTAGGTTCATTTCTTTTACTTAATTCAGCTTGGAAGATATGAGTATTATATCCGTGATATAAAAAAGATGTTGGTCTTGGTCAAGATGCTGTGAACATTGGAAGAATCACTCCAGTGTGTGGTTCTTCGGCTTCTAATGTGGGAAACCCATGACTATAAAGAATGAGACTCAGAGTCATGATTGTGATTAAAGGTTCAGATTAAAATATAATTGGGGTAGTTTGTCTTCAATCTTGATGTTTTTTCTTCTGTTTTGATAGTTTCAGTTTCTTGCTTCTTCAAAAACAACTTGCCCTTTAAATAATACATTAAGTGGAATTGGCTCTTGAGAAAAATGTAATTTGCTTTTTTTCAGAAATGCCAGATGGCTGTGACAGTCACCAAATTTCAAAATGTGTAACTGAATGTGATGTGTTTCATTTCAGAATGGCTTCAGAAATGGTGAAAATGTGTAATAAGTCAATGGGTTAACCAGTGAAAGACCTGTGAATGTCTTTCTCTGTTCCTTCCCAGAACTGCCAATCAACTAAAAGCCCAACATTTTTTGCATGGAAGAATTTGGTTTTTGAGAGGAAAAATTCTTTTTCATTAAATAGAAATTTAAACAGAACTTTATTTAAAAAGTTGGGATCTTTGCTGAAAATCTGAATATCCAATCATAACCTTTTGTGAAATACAAGTGTTTACAAATTGATTGTACAGTGGGAAATTGCAGCAGAATACAAGTATCATCTTCTGAGTCTTCTTTTCCCAGAGCTTGCTTTATGAACAGCTTTGAAGCAGGGGAGATGCAGGCCAGCCCAGTGTGGCAATTTGGAGCCTTCATTGGCATTTCAATGATGATAGAGAATGGCTTTACAATGAAGTTAGCCACGTTCCCAACTCCATGGGACACATCTGAGTTTGTTCTGTGGATCTGTGGACCTGTGTGAGCCTTTCTAGGAGGCTGCTCACAGTATCCTAGCTAGGAAGCCCTTGATATTGTGTGGTGGTGTTTTTGAATAGAGCCCTGACTTTAGCAAAATGCCAGTAGTTTGGGTTAAATATGGCCATGGCTCGAAACCAAAATCATAGAATCGTAAAATGATTTAAAATAAAAGGAATCATTACTTTAAATGGAATTAGCTAATTTAAGAATATATAGTATGTGTAGGTTCTGGGGGGAAGTCAGGCTTTGTTTTTTCATAGACAAAGGGTGACCACTGAAAGAACTGGTTCTCTGGATCAGGGCTCTGAAGACCTGTGGATACTGGAGAGGTCAGGTTTTCCCCAGAATGTTCTTATGGCTGTGACAGCTTCTCACCGGTTTTAGGGTTATGTCTTTATTGCTATTCCTTGGGATTCTGTATTTACTCTTGATTTTTTGGAGGTGGGCTGAGATTATGCTATGGTATGCTAGGCATAGCTTTGGTAAAGTGCTCAAACTGATGCTTCACTTTTAGATCCATTGAGGTGTTTGAGTGTCAGTGGCTTTTAGGGAAAATTTCACATGCTTGAAACTAGGCATATGTGCAGCAGTGTGTTAGCTAAGGCTGCAGATCAGATTTTGTGTATTGTGGCTGTGGACTGTTCTTTCCATCTATTAAAGTGATATCCTGTTTTCCCAAGAATATCATATTTAGGGGAAAGCTATTCAAGAATTCTTTTAAGTAAAAGACCCTTTTTTTGTACTTCACATAGGAGCAGTTCAGTGAGATAAAAATAGTACAGAAAACAAATTAAACTTACAAATGAGAGGATATTAGAGTTTGGTCATCTTAAAAGTTGGTGTTGGCCTTTTTTCTGAGAGATTTTTGTTTTGTTTTTTTCTTTTATTGATTTTTTTTTTTCTAAATGTTGCCAAGATTTCTCACTGTTTTGTTGTTGCTTTCTCATGAAACTCTCCACAATTCTTAAGGGAAAGATTCTCATTAAGGTCACAGTGGTAAAAGAAATCTTTATGGCAAGGTTAGGAAGTATTTCTAATGATTTGTAAGCATTTTTTGGGGGAATTTATCCTTACAGTGGTCATTTAAAACTAAAATAAAACTCTGAGGAATAAGACCCATTCTTTTTCACCAAACCACGCAGAGTTCTGGACTTCAACAGGGATGATACAGGAAACCATTGGAAATACTATAGAAGAATGGTAAAACCAACTTTCCCAATGGAGAAGAAATGACTTTCAAAGCCTTGTCTAAACATTACTACTTTTAACTCTGCTGATAATTAATTTGATACAAATGTGCTGATATTTCCCATACACAGGAATGGAAAAGTGCTTATGTGCACGGAGCAGCAACTGCCAAATAGCTTTGATGTTCATCCTGCTCCCCTGTGCAGACACAGGCTACATTTAGACTAGGAAACTAGAGAATGCTGGTGAGCTTTCCCAAGCACTGGCATGTGGAAAGCCATGCTGGGAAGCTCTCAGGAGGGTTCTCTTCGGGCTTTTGACCACCCACCAGCCACCCACTGCTGAAGCCCCCTGCCTGTGGCTGGGAGTTCAAGAGGGCTGGGGGTTTGCAAGCATCCACTTGGCTCTAGTGATGCAGAGACATGAGCTCTTTTGTTTGGTCCAGCTTTGCTGCCCTGGAATATCCTCTAGCACATTTTGTGTTACTGGTAAGGCTACTAGATAAGCCTCAGTGAACATTTGGGAGTGCATCTGTATGAAGCGGTTTGCTCTGTTTAGCATAAGTGTAAACTACCTTTCCTCCTATGAACATGCAGTTATTAGTATGGAGTTAATAGTATACCTGAATACTGCAGCTTATTATACAGTCACGTTATCAGGTAGACCAGCCCTATGTTGTACAAAAGTAGGGCATGTGTATGCAACTGTTACTATATCAAAACTACACTTTGTACTACACAAGATTACAAATACCTATGCTATAGCAGGTATAACTAGATGAGAATGCGAATGTCTGAAGCTCGTATCAGATGTAATGAGTTTGGAAGAGGACAGTGGAATATACCAGAGATCACTACAAAATAGACTTACCATGTAAAAGTCCAGCAGTTCTGCAGCGATCCAGTATTACATTACTTTTGTTTTTTTTTTCAAGTATTCGAAGCATCACTTAGCATGTTATTTAAGGACTTTTTTTTTTTTTCCTGGACAAATTAATTTGTATTCACAGAGCAGCTTTTCTATTGGAGACTGAAGTTCAAGACAGCACAGATTTTTTCACAGTATGCGCTGCACATTAAGGTGCCTGTCAGAACTTTTTTGCTCGCTTTCTCCTGGTTCCCACCAACCGAATGACACTAAAGTTTTTTTTATGTGACTTCCTTGTGTAGTGAGCTGGTGAGGTATCCAAGGAAGCAGGAATGAGATGTCATGGCTGTGTAACCATCCAACTCCAAATGTGCTCAAGCCACAGCCTGGGACTGCTGCTCAAAGGCTGAAAGCCTATATATTTTAATAGTGAGATTCTTGACAGATTTATAACTGAAAACCAAATAAGTGGTGTCAGATGTGTTCGTGTGTGGACACAAGGATATAGGTACGAGGTTTCAAAAATCTGTAGGTCGATCTAAAGCCAATTAGTCATCTTATAAGTGGTTATAAAGGAGGGAGGGAATAGCAAAAGTACACAGTCCCCTTCACCTGAAGCTCTCAGATCACTTTATAAACATGACTTCTTCACATCCTTGTAAAGTCGGTACAAGAAGTGTGATTCTGTTCAACAGATTGGGTGATTCTGTTCAATAGATGGGTGATTCTCCCAAGCTGGGTGAGACAGAACTAAAGCTGGAGCTATGGCACAGTAACTGTAAGGATGTGGTGCTCCCTGCCGCATACTGCACTTAAGGAGTAGCATGCTTTTCCAGTACAAACCTGCTTGTGGCTGAACAGGCTTTTTAGAAGCTTTCTAAGAAAGAATGAAAAGAAAATCAAGATGTGAAGTTGCTGTAATATAGATTTATCTTGAGCAAGCTGCATAGATACAGATCGTAGGTTTTTTGAAGCTTCATGTTAAAAAATAGTGACAAAAAATTGTTCAGAATCTCTGAGTACATTTTCAGTATTTACAGTATTTACTAATGACATAACTTTGAATGTGTCTTAATATAGGAGTTTACAAGTCCTCAGTGTTGATTCTGTGTGTTAGAACAGAATTCATATACACATAAATGTGGTAAGAAAGTATTCTCTAGACATTGCTGTATCAATGAGATTTAGCGTTTTCAAATTTAAGATATGGTCAAGAGTGTCAGAGGATGGTAAAAATAAATTTGACTTGAAGACAGTATGACATCACTGCAAGATTATTAAAAAAAGAAAAGTATTTTCATCCTGAAAACACTGTTTAACTTTTTGGCCTTATTCACAGATTGCACTGAAAAGAGCATTTCCCAGAAAACGTAGTGATTTGGGTGGATGACTATTTGCAACTATCATTTTGAAGTTTCTCTTCTATGAAGCAAAGCTATTAATGTTTTAAGCTCCCACTGTTTCCTTACTTCTGCAGAGCAAGGTACGAGGTTTAAGCAATATACCTGGATTAATTATCCTAGTATGATGGCAGAGCTGTAAAAAAAACCAAACCCAAACAAAAATTTTTTGTCTTTCAGAGTATTACCACATAAGAACCAACACAGTTCTGGCCCAAAGGGGAGGAAGAAAGAGAAGATCTATAGTATCTTTGACTTTTGAATTTCTCTGAGATTTTTTTCAGTTCTGCAATCCTGTTTGCAGATGAAACTTATTTTCTTGACTTTCGTAGTCTTACATCTTACCTCAAACATAATCAGAAATGTTTCTATTTTACTGTCATTGTGGGAATTCATATTTATCCTTCAGTATTGATGGCATATACATATTTTTTCAGTAATTGCAGCAGAGCCGGCTTGGAATCTGACAACTGGCTGGCAAGCTTTCAATTTCTTGTGTTTTGACTGGCAATAAAGGCTTTATCATTAGAATTTAACTGCCAGTTCTGTTGATAAGATGTGGCCTATCTTAGGTTTTACCCCTGCAAAGCTCAGTGGTTCTGCAGTAGCAGCTCTCCTTGCCTCTGTGCAGGGGTGACTTCAAGGTGTGCACTATCTAGCTGGCATTGGTACCGGGGGGATTTTTCCTGAAGAGATAGGCAGAACTGTACAGTTGGAGTTAGTTGAGATCTGAGGTTTCTAATCCAAAGTCTGCTGGCAACAAGAAGAGTTCCCATTTAGTTTGATGGGGTTGAGATCAAATGTTGATGATTCAACTCATCATCGTAGTCACTGTGTCAGTCTGGTGATGGTGGTGCTTTGTCTTCTTCCTCTGTCCTTCCTCAGTGGAGCACAGTGGTGTGTAGGAACGCAGCACTTGTATTTATTTAGACACTTGAAACCACAGCAAGGTTGAATCCTTGCAAGTTCGTAAACTGCAAGTGTAATAATAGATCAGCATTTTATCAGGTTGGAGGGAATCCTGGCTGAAAAACAGATAATCTCTGTATGGCAAGAAATAGGGGCTGCTTTCAATGACCACCTGGTTGGCTTCTGCTATTGTCTGACATTTTGCCCAACAGTGAGTATAGTGACTGATGGTTCTGTGAAGGATCTTGGCAGTAGAGCTCTTCCTCTGCATGGTGATGTTATTGTGCTGCTGATTGTCTGAATTTACTCTTGCTATTTAGGATGGTAAACAAACAACCGTTTGGTTGGTAATTGCCACATTCCCCTCAGCTAGAATGGACTCTGTCTTCTCTTTAGATCCAGAGACCTCTAACACAGATGCTTTTCTCTTGACAGTTACAATATTGCTTGGAATTTGGATTTAGAGCTACATCTGTAGGGAGAGGCTTTCTTGGTAGGGATTTATTCAGTCTGTCAATGCACGTGCTGGGAAGCTGCCTCTAGAACAGTCACTTGTTAAAAAGCATGCTCAAAAGTGACTTTGTGTTCTTTTTGGTTAAAGTATCAGATGAATGTCTGGGCAGGATATGCAGTTGCTTTTACCTCAGAAGAGCCAGAGAACAGCTTTTCAGGCAGTACATGCTGTGTGCTAGCCAAATGTGCCACAGCTGGGCCTGAGGACTATTGTTTGATGACAAGCTGGAGGCTGGTTTAAAAAAGAAAAGCATGATCTTCCACTCAACTTTTTTAAGGAGGGTGGCTTGATTGTGCACCATGGGAAGCAGAATAAAAACAGCTCTTCAGTGTCAACAGAGCACTTGGTTATGGATGGGATAAGTTAAAGCCTTGTCTGAGACTATTAAATAAGAGACTAATTATAGTTGTGATTTTGGTAGCTCACTGATTTCATTCTTTGGCTGTAATCTGTGAGGAACATCACAGTCATTAAAACACATTGGTACCCTGCTAATAGTGAAGAATTGCACTCCAATAAAAATATAGTGTTGAAACAATAGAACAATAATTTATCTAGTGTAGTGTCTCATGGGTATTACGGTTGAATGTGTTTGTTCCTCATTTGGAGCGCATTCACTGAAATTTGCAAATGCAGATTAGCAAATGGTTACAACAAACTAAAAACATCTATGTCATATGCACTTAATCATGGATTGCTATGTGAGCAGAGCTTGTTCATGGGCATACATCAAAGCTGATATCTATCTATGTTGTAATGTATTCCTCCACATGACCATATGCAATACATGGTACTTATTATTCCATTAGTACTCAAAACACAAACCCTTCCCAATATCCATCTGTGAAGTTGCAAATAGCTGCATACTTTGTTTTATTAAGGATCAGCCATTAGGGGGTCACTGGTTAAAAGTCTGAAGATCATTAGAGGGATTTAAAAAAAATAAACAGCTGTTGTCATATATCTTGAAGAGTTTCTGTTGTACCAATGCAATTTTTGTCTGTGGTGATGTTGTCATGGGAACATATGCACAAGGGAATTATGTGATGTCAGGAAAAGTGTAAATGATGCAAACACACCCCATTTGAAATGTTAATTACCACCCTTCTCACTACTCCAAAGAACAGTTCAATTTGATTTTGTTTCAGATGTAGGGAAAAATATGACACTTTTGTCTAACAGTAAGTAGCTTACATTGTTGTACCAAAGTGAGTGTGAGTCAGTGAGTTAATCTGCATTGGCAGCATTTGCACTGGGGACCATCTGCAGCCCTGCTTGTCTGAGCATCAGTAATATTCCTCTGTGAATATCTCATCTTGATGGTCAGGGGAGGCAGGCAGCCTCTTTAAAGAGTTCCATAAATGCTTATAATTGCTGCATTAAACTTCAGTTTATTATTTTCTCCAGGTGCAGGTATGCGGATGATATGAAACCCCACTGCATTTACATACAAATTGAAGATTTTTATTAATCAGCCTGGTAACAGGAATCAAACAGCAACACTCCATCAGGTTCTTAAATACATTTGGTGACATTTTTACCATGCATTAGCATGATAGGGCAAGCAGAATATAATGTACCAATGATTGCTTTTCCATTGAAAGCATAAACGGTTTCATTTTTCCTGTCATCTCAAATAAGTGTTAAAGAGGGTTTGGAGGCTATTGTGTACATTCCGTATGCTAGGGACTAACAAACACTGATGGCCACATTAAATAACCATTAGTGGCTCAGCTTAGATCATTGCAACATCCCTCCTCTTCAGAATTTATTCTTTGATTTTAAGTGAAAGCAATCTGTGACTGCTTTCATAAAGTCCTTTGGCTCTCTCAATTTTTTTTCCTCAAACAAAATACATTACAACAGTAATTTTATGACTGTTAAGATAACTGCCGTTAACAAGCACTTAATTAAAATGTACAATAAATAGCAGGCTGCAGTCTTATCTCCTCTCATGAGCTCCCAGCAGCCTGAGACTCCAATGCACAGCCCTGCTGTTCCTCGGCTTGTTTGCAGATTAATTGCTTTTCTGTCTGGCAAAAGCTGCTTCTCCTTCAGCCAGATCGTAAATGACCAGATAGGGACTTTATCAATCAAGCTACTACTTTCTGTGATCACTTCCATTCAACACCTTCTGAATTTCGCATTGAGAGGAACAGAAGTTATAGAGATAGGATTTAACATCTTAGTTTTTGTGTGCTTGGAATTTACGATAGTGCTGTCACCATTTGACACTGCTAATCTTTACATACAATACCCTTGGAGCAAGGCTGGTTTTGTTCCTGAGCTGGAGCTATCCCTTGTAAGAATTGTGAAGAATACATATGAAACATAGCTGAGATGCTCTCTGTAGTGCAAGGTTACATCTCTTCCATAATCTGTATGCACTTGGTGATGTGGATCAGCATTGTTCTGTAACCTTGGATTCTGACCAAGTTAGTGGTTTACAGTTATAATAATAGAGAACTTTTATTGTGATTACTTATAATTTATACGGGGCAGTTGTCTGGAAGCCTCAGCCATGGACAAAGGCCCTGGTTTGGTAGGTGCTTAATGTGCCTTCAATGCAACCCTAATTATGCTCAAAACAGATTTTGTAAAATCAGAAGTTAGTTTCTCTATTTAGACTTTGCCTATCAACAACCCCCTGGTGCATACAGATTTTTGTGAACTTGCATATGTTTGCAGATGAATTGTGATTCCTGAATTTCATCTAAACAAGTCTAATCATTGTAGCAATTCTTTTTACCAAAATGCTTTATAGAGCAACTACTCCTGCTACTTGCAGAATATGCAAGAGCTACAAATGTAAATATAATACCAGAGTGCAAATGTGCTGTAGTCCGCTTTTGAAATTGTAGTCCTTGAACTGCAGTGGGTATGTTGTTTTCTTGTTACCTGCTCAGAATATAAACAAATATCTAATTTGCCAGGTTTATCTTGCATGCTGAGCAAATGGAATGGCTTCCATTTGGAGTTCTAAACATGCACTGTATAGTAACTTTGAAAATACACTGTATTAACTTCAGTCTGGTTTCTGAATGCACATGAAGCTGCAATGTTACACATAATTTGTGTAGCGGCATCAGTGTCATCACTAAGGTCAGTCTTAAGCTAAACCAAAATGCTTGCTCCCCCTCCTTGTGCACTATTTACTAAATGCAGCAGCCCTGTGACCACTGGGGGGGCGGTGTTTGTTGTTGTTTGGGTTTTTTTTTTTTCATCCACCTGTCAGTCTGAGATGCAAGAGACTTTCCTTGTGGAAAAAACTTATGCCTGAGAGAGCTGAAATGCAGGAGTTCCCTGACAGCAGTGTGTAGGTTTATGTTAACAGCCTCTAAGGACACTTGGAACATCTTTGCAAAGGGTCTTTTCCCATCTGATCCTGAGTTCTCTGCTCAGACCTTTATTCTTAAAACACATCACCAAGAGCTAATTGTAAATGAATGAAAAGGAGAATAGCCTTTAACAAGCCATAGCAGCCACTCCTGTTGGCAGATGTGCTCTCAGACAGTCCCTGAGCAGATCCATCAAGGGTCTGGAGGAGTCAGAGTGCTGGGGTGAGTGACGCACATGTATCAGTGCAAGAAAACCCCCAAAGCAATGGAAGTGTTCTCAAAGCACAGAAATGGAGAAGCTGCTGATAAAGAGTTGCTATAAAGCTGCTAAAGGAGAAAATATACAACTGTTTGCAATCCTCCAAGCTATTTGTCATGGTCACTACACTGCTACTGGTTAAATAAGCAAACAAACAAGCACAAAAGATAAAGACAAGAAATAATCACTGAGCATATCAACAAGAAGAGAATGCAGCCCTGAAGACAGTAAAATTGCATACATAGGTCAACCAATTTGCACTGTAATCCTGCTGCAGCTGGATAGACCCAGTAAACGTGTATGCATGGACATTTGCAGCTCTAATGTGGTTATGACAGAAATGTTATTATCAAGGTATTTATGTGCTCTAGGGTCAGAACAGCATTTAGATCTCATACCTGTCACTATTAGGTGGATAGATTCACAGAATACCCCTTTTGAAGGAGGGAGATACGCAACAAACTAGTGTGTTTTAATATTTTTTATTTAAAGTGGGGTTATTCTTGCAGTTACTCATCACTCATGTTTCCCACGGCACCCACATGTTTGAAATTCTGAGTTCTTACTTGTTTCCCTCTGCTTTTATGCAGGGTACAACCATGGTTGATTAATTCAGATCATCTCACTCCACGTGCTATAGCATGTGTGTTTTAATTTTTATTACTTAAGAATTTATTTGGAAATTATGCTGATTAAAAAAGGTCATATTTCCATCAGTACTTACATTAATTCAACCTTGTAATATTTACTTCACCCACTCAGCTGGGTGGAGTGACTTTTTAATGGATGAGCAGATGTTATAGCTGAGCTGTCAATTTTTATATTACTTCATTAATTTATTCCCAAGAAATGTTTTAATCCCAAACACTCCACTGTGAACACGTGGCAATATTCTTGGGTTCTGTTACATCCTGGCAATTCACAGATAACTTCACATTGTGAAATGGAGACATTCTTAAATCTGACACAAGCAAATGTACTATGTACTGAATATTGTATTTTGACATTGCATTTGGTGTGACGGCCTTTGCTAGTTCAGCTGGGTGAACCAGTCTTCACTTGTGCAAATCAGTGTAGTTCCATGTATGTCAATGAAACAATTCAGCAGATGAGGTTTTCTTGTTCTCTTGCAATATTCTCAGTTTTAAACCTTGTAATGTTCTTTATTCTTTCTGTCTCTATCACAATATAGAAAGGGTGCAATAGAGATTTCTAGTTACGCTAATTTTTTGATACAATCCAATGGATTTTTTATAAATTTTTAGTCAATATACTAATTTTCAGTTTGTGCAAATACCTCATAAGAGTTACAGTAGGGTGTACTGAAGGATTGGATACCCAAGAACATATGAGAATTTTGAAACTTGAGGGAAGCAAAATAATTTTGGACTGTGGCATTAGCACCTTGACTAAATACTTTTGCTGCATGAAGAAGTGGGTATTGGGAAATACTGGAGATTCTTTAGGTTTTGTAGTTATCAGTGAACGTGTCCTCCTGTAATGTGCATTTTGAAGATGATTTTCATCGTCAAAGTAGCTGAAGTAGCTATTTCTTAGCTCTGTTCTTAAAAAATAAAGAATAAAATAAAAAGAAAGCTCGCATCCTGGATTAGAGCTATGCTGTAAGTAGCCAGCTCTGTGATGGGTTTTGCTGTAGAGCAGTAAACAAACATGTGATGTAGTACAGTTTGTGAAACCTGCATGCACGGCATACTTGGTATGGTGATGACAGCTTTTTTAGGTCTACAAGAACAGAACTACATACTGCATGACCTCCAAGTATGCATTCAGAGCCCTGCTCAGCACTGCTGATGGCATTGTGGAAACCAAAAAATACTCTTCTTAATGCAGCCAGTGTTGAGATCTTCATTTCCTTAAAAAGAAACCTGGAATACTTCCCAGTTTATATATGTGTGCCTCTAACTTCAGAGAATATGACTACTAAAAGACTGTGAGTAAAATTAATAGTAGAGGACCTTCTTGTTCTCTTAGAATATTCTCATTTTAGTTCTCCTAGTGATCTTGGTTCTTTCTGTCTTTAATAATGCATAACAGGGATAACAGGGGTACAAATCCAAAGGAAAAATAAACATGTGCATTGATTCTTGATTGGCTCAAGGTCATGTAATTTGTGGTTGATGGACAACAAATGGTGAACTTGGGTAGACTAATTCTATCTGAACACTCATTGAAAAAGAAACTAATAAGAATGTTTAAATTCACTTAACTATATAACTGTCTCACATCTTAACTGATTTTTACCATAGGAGATTTTGTGAGGGTCAGATACAGACAACAGTGAAAGAGATATTTTAGAAACATTTATGACACAGTTGTATGTAGGAAACATTTTAAAGCTCTGCAAGGGAGTCTGTTTTACAAAGGCTGGACCAGAAGAGATGTCTAATTCAGAATGTGTTGTTTGTGTTGCTTACAAAGTGAATTCAAGATGTTTGGTGAACCTCTTATCACTGGTGGTTTATCAGATATTAATCAATTACATTGTACTTTTCAAAGATTGTTTTTCAATGAAGGATGTAAACATGCTATATGAAGATAAGATGAGAAAGTTGGGCCTGTTCAGCCTGGAGAAGGCTGCGTGGAGACCTCATAGCAGCCTTCCAATATCTGAGGGGGCCTATAGGGATGCTGGCGAGGGACTCTTCATGAGGAACTGTAGTGAGAGGACAAGGGGTAATGGGTTCAAACTTAAACAGGGGAAGTTTAGACTGGATATGAGGAAGAAATTCCTTACTGTAAGGGTGGTGAGGCACTGGAATGGGTTGGCCAGGGAAGTTGTGAATGCTCCATTGCTGGCAGTGTTTAAGGCTGGATTGGACATAGCCTTGGGTGACATGGTTTAGCGTGAGGTGTCCCTGCCCCTGGCAGGGGGGTTGGAACTGGGTGATCTTAAGGTCCTTTCCAACCCTAACTATTCTATGATTCTATGATTCTATGCTACTTGCTTTGATGAGTTAAGGTAAATGTTGAATTTGGGCTAGAAATCTGGTATCCACATATTTTCAGGTTTTAGTGATAATTAGTCTTTATAATGAACCAACACCATTCCCCTCAAAATGAGCAATGGCAAATTTGGAGTGATCAAGATATGTATCTTTTTCTGATTTGGTGGGTTGAAGAGTACTTGCAGAGTGCTAATTTATGAAAGATTTTTGCATTTCATCAGTTCCTTGGATGCTTTTTGCCTTACTGGAAGTCTTCATTGTGGTTTACATTTAATCTGTATTCAAGTTAATTATTGCAAGAAGTTTTGCTCTTCTACATGACTTATTTTTGCCCTTTGGCTGATCAGTGGTCCATGGTCAGCACTCAGATCTCCAAGAGGCCTAAAACATGTAGAATATGTAGAACACTTTGACATTGGGGGAGGTCAAATTGAAGAGGTTGGAAGGAGTGTGTTAACTTGCAGGAGAGCATTTAATGTCCATTTACATTCAATTGTTATCCACATTCAATTGTTAATGATGGTTATCCACTTTAAAAAAAGACCTGCTTTATGCCTGTTTTATGCTACTGGTGTCTACTGTGTAGCAACCAAACAAGAGTCATTTCTGAAACCTTCTCCTCAGAATATTAGCTTAACTTCCAGTTCTTCCTTTTGTCCTGTGTTTGTGTGTTTCAGAACTCTGAGATGCTACCCCATAAACTGATGAGTGGTAGTAGAAATCTTATGGCAAGCAGAAAGTCCTGCTAGCGTGACGCTTGTAAAAGTTTCCGCTTTTACAGTGATTGTGCCGGAGGCATGATTTCCAGTTGAAAGATACTTAATCATCTTCTACGGTAGAGAGGGGGAAGCACTAGATTTCATCTCATGCTGATCTTTTGGGAGTGGGCATGCATCCAACCCAGAAGCTCAGATCTAGAACTCAGGATTTAAGGGAAAGCTTTGAATTGATATCTGAATTTTGCTGTCTTCCTGCTTTCAGATTTGAATGTAATAGGGTCTGCCACTGGTGTTTCCAATCTGGCAGATTTTCAGGCCAGATTCAGAACCTGTGCTCGGTGTGAACAGACTTAAAGACCCAGGTGAATTTTCATCTGAGTAATCAAAGTGATTCACTCTACTCCGTTCCTACACATGTTATGGAGATGAGAGGTCTCCTACTCACAGTGAAGTAAGGCAGGGACGGTTTTCTTACATGTCTTTTTGCCATAACAGATACTTCCTTATCTCGTATACTTTGATCCGGAAAGTGTTAAGCCAAAATTTATGTGTTTGCTGTGGACATATATAGGTGGGATATAGCTATGTATTGGTATTATATGATGATATTTTTTTGTCGTGCATTTTTTTTGGCAGAGAAACAGTGGTTGCAGTAGTTCTAAGCTGTTTGATGTGATATTCTGGGAAATTTGAGTTTGATTAAAACAGTCTGAGGATTACAGTGGGTATTAGTATTAACCAATTACAAAAAAAATCCTGACAAATTACATGTCAATCTCTTCCCAGCTGTGGCTGTTGAAATTCAGATCCAGATGCAAGATTGGAGTCTTGCTATGCTGAAACACAGTGACAAAAAGCAATGGTATCCTCTGTCTCTTAGCTAGCAGTTAATTGAGCTCTGTGGCTCAAATATCTCCTCAATGATCAGGAGTTCTTAACTGCTCACATTTTTCATTCCTCCCATCACCTGAGAAGGCTTGTCTATTGTTAAACCAAGCAGCAGCGACTTCCTGGTAAAAATTGGATTAAACAAAGCAAAATCTTGCTCTGTGAGGTCTGGTTAATTCTGTTGCAAAACAGTTTTTCTAGCTCAGTTATGGGCAGAAAAAACTGGTGTCGCTTTGTACACCATTTCACTCCCAAGCTCTTAAAAGCAGTGCAATTGGAAATGGTGAAGACCTGGGAGGTCACCTAATAAAGGCTATTCCCAAGCAGGATTTTTCCCTATATAGTCTCTAGAGCTTTTAAAAAACCCCCTTTGTTAATAGAGCTCTACTTGTTTCTCTTGGGAGATTTTTGCCTGTGGAAAAGGTTTCACATGAATTTTTTCCTATTACATGATAAAGCAAAATTCAAGATTCAGTTACCAGTGCAGAGATCCTTGATGGAAAATTGTGCTCCCTTACCCAAACTCTTGTATACGAAAGATCATTTCATCTTTCTGAGCACTGTTGCTGCTGTAGGCATGTCTGATGTGCAGTTCTTTTCTCAGAAGTCACTTGAATTTAGCATCCTTTTTCCTGCATCACCAAGCTGCTTGGGACAGAGCAGAACAAGCGCCTGTTTTTCGGATTTGCTGTGAGAAGTAGTCTCTCTCTGCTTCCAGCCCCAAACCTTGGGCCCAGGCTGCCTGCAGAGATGGGTGCAAGATGGACAGACACACACTCGGCTTCAGGGGAAGAGTGTCAGGCCCTGGGTGGTGCCTCCCCCTGTCACTTACTATTGTCTTTTCTGTCAATCATTTATTTTTGTTCTAATATCAGCTGTTCTAATGAGTTTCCTTCAATCCAGGGCCAAGCCTAGGACTGAGTATTTGAAGAAGCAGATTTTGTAAATCATCGGGATTCGGTATGCAGAAGTATCTCCTATACAGAAGAAAAAAAGATCATTAAGAGTATAATGGAGAGGCAGGAGGCTAGAGGAACTTAGAAACAGCTCTGCAGACTAAGCATTTGGCAGTTGGCTTGTATTGGCATTTCTTTGAAATGAATTTGAGCTACTAAGCTCCTGGGTTCTGTTCTGTTCGTAGCTGGTGTATGTACAGAGGACTGTAAATGAAGCCATTGGAATTATACTGAGTTTAGACTAATGTTAAACATCCTGGGTAGTGCATCTATTTAAATAATTTATTATATGATTTCTTTGTGAAAAGAAATCCAGTTATTTCTCCTAAAAAAAAAGTTATTACATTGTGTTCTTCTAACAGTTTCATCCTTCTCTTTTCTCTCTCATTTCTATTTTTAAAACTTCTCAAACCCCTATTGTGTGCTTCAAAGGTGTAGCCAGATTTTCAAATTTGTAAAGATTATTCCACTTTATTATCTACCTACCATCAAAGGGCAGCCCCTCTGGTAGCTGATGTTGCCTGGCTTGTGAATGCTCAGGGTCACAATTAGAGAGGAGCTGTACTTCTGTCTCAACCCTCGTCTCAGTATCCCATTTCAGGTATCAGGTGTACATTCACCCCTGGAAATGGGTTTCCATTCATGTTGGATCAGGTCCTGGCCTGACTGCTTGAGTTCATTCTGACAGATGTTTTTCTCAAGAGTCTGTCACCAGCAGTACTCAGAGACCAGCCACCCCAAAATCCATTTTGCCTTTGATTTAACAGAAGCTAAAGAAAATGCTAAAGCATCAAACACTTCAGACATGTTTTTTTTTTTTTGTTAGTTTTTTTGTTGTTTTTTTTTTTTTTCTTTTTTCTTGTTTGTTTGTTTGTTTGTTTGTTTTTTTAAAGACTGGCCACTTCTTCCTCTGTGGTGATCCAGTCAGGCCTTTGTTGAGCTTTTAGGGTGCTACAGATCTCAGACTACCACTCTTCAAAGAGTTACTCTTGCTAAAGGGAAGCATTCTTATTTAGCTTCTTGGGTTCCTTTCAATCACTTTGCAGAGAAGTGAGTTATCTTGCCTCATTTGTTACTGTTCTGTTAATTTTTACAGATAACCTTCATTTAAGGTAAACCTAAACTGTAAGTATCCCAATAAACATGTCAATATTCAATGTTCTTTAATAGTTAAAGGATAAAGCCAAGGTATTATACTGACAGCTTCTGAAAAAAACAGACCAGGACATGAACTGATGCTTCCAAATCAGTAGCTGTTTCTGAAAAATCAGCTGTGTATTTCTAGCTTCTTTTTAATCTTGCTGAATGTTAAATTTTAGTCTCTCTCCAAGGCAGTCTGTCAGAGGTAGACAAGTATCTTTGTATAGCCTTCTCCTCAGGAAGCAATCGCTGTACCTTTGAAAAACTCCTTGTCAAAGTGAGTGTTAACATTAAATGCTGGGCATTTTAGAAGGCATTGTCAAGAAGAGCATGGGACTGATTCCACACCTGGGATATGGAAGATTCTGCAAGAGGCCAAAGGAAGGAAAGACAGCAAATCAACAGAGGAATAAAATGATTGAGGTGCAGGAGAAGGAGCAATGGTGAAGATTGAAAATAGAACAGGCCCTTGTTGTGAAGGTAATTGTGACAAGACATCGCTTACTTTTTATTCCAGGAGGACCTGTAAAAAGCAGCTATGCATGAGCATCACTAAAAGACCCACTTTAAGTCTTAATCTGATCCCTTGGTCCACGTGCCTATAATTAAAACCAGAAGCAAGGTCTGTGGTTCTGTGTGGAGAATACCTAAGCCTGGTGTGCTAAGTCTGCATCCTATATCTTCTAAGGTGAATAGGGTGATATTCTTCTTATAATTTGTTATTTATAGTTTGGATTAAGAATAATTCACTTTTTAAAGGTTTGCTGTTTTAAAACCCACAATCACAAAGCATTGAAGAGCTTCAGATTACAAGATTCTGTGGAAAAACTTTGTCTGCTTGGTATTTTACACAGACCAATATAGCTTTCCTTGTGAATTTAAAATAATCACCTCTGAGTCAAAGACAATGAAATGACCAAGGTTTTCCCAGTAGTTCCTCTTCCCTTGTGCTATGTCTCATATGTAAAGATCATCAGACTTAAAGTTATTAATTGCTTCTCAATTAGTTTGAAATCCTCTGGATTCAAAGCTCGTTCTTTTTTAATGCTTAGCCTTTTTTTTTTAATCTTCTAGCACTATAAGAAGTGTGGGCTTGGGGGCTTCACTCAAAGTTAAATTAAAATCCTGCCTTTTCGTTGTGGGCTGTGTTCTGTGCACGAGCTGTCTCATTGAATGTATGTCTGTGAAGCATTCTGTGAGTGGGTGCCTGGCACCTGCTGTGTATTGGTAACTTTATACAGGGATGCGGGCTGTATCGTGTATCTCAGCTGGTATTTCAGCCTCTTCTTAATGTCTGAAGAGTTTTAATTGGACAAAAAGCCAATTTCAAGTTTGACAATTTCAGTTTACTGGAGTTGATGCTGAACACAGAGCAAATGGCACACTGGGCTTTGTGTCTGTGTATATTAAACAAGGGAGCAACATACTTTCATAGGTTAAAAATGGACATTTTCCACATCCTCAGATACAACATAGATAAAATATGTGAGCTAACCTTGAACCTCTTTAGCTTGTCTCCTATTTCTGGGTGGAGGCTCTGCTCCTCTAAAGTGTAGAGGAAGAGCTGTCCATGTTACTGAAGGCTTCCAGGACATTGGCATGGTGTGGACTGATGTAGGTACATTTTTGTTTAAAAAAGAAGCCTATCTCTCAATGTGTTAAAACTGCACCTCATCCTGTGTTCTCACTCAGATGAAGGAACTGGAGTTCAGCTGGCACCAGACTCTACTATTTTGACTGATAAGATTTAGTGTAAACAAAAGCAGGTCTGTGAATTATCTGGCATGAGAACCAGTTACGGGTGCTGTCTTCCTATAGCCTTAATCTAGTTGCCCTAAATGATTTATAAACTGGCAACATGATAAATGTTGTTTTAAGTGGACAAATCACATAGAAGAGGTGTAACTTTCTGTCAGTATGTAACATGACCACCTCTCTTAGGGGAAGAATAACAATCACAAAGAGCAGTAAGGGTAACAGGATCACAAGTAGGCATATTCCTTCTCTACAGCATAAATCATTACAGGGGTACTTCTTTCTTTCCTCTTTGCTTGTCCTTCATCCTTTCCTTTCCCTCCCCCCCCCCCCCCCCACCTTTTTTTTTTTTTTTTTTTTGGTGCTATTTTCTAGCATAGCACTTCCATATCATTTTGGAAAGCTAAACCCTCCACTTGATTTGTGCTGTGGTTTCTTCATAAATCTATGAAGCTTGTCTCCATCAAGCTGTATTTTCCATTAAAATATGGTTCCCAGGTGATTTCCAATACTATGAAAAACATGTAGCCATAAGTCTCTCACTGATTGTTTATTATCTGTTTAGGTGCTCCTGAGGATTTTGACAGCTAGGACTTGTATCATATGTAACGTAATAAAAGTGGATGTCTTCAGCATAACAGGGATAGCTGGCCTTTCATTTCTGTTTGCCAGGGCTGCATTTGTTTCCTATATTTTGGAGGTTTTTTTAAATGCGAAACTTTGAGTCTACTCCAAATCAGATCAGTTTAAACTTTGTGTCTTCTTTGCTATATAGTTGAACAAAAAACTCAAACAAAAAGCCAAACAAAACACAACAAAAGCTTTCCTGCTATAAACAGCACAGGAAGCAGTAACAACAAAGCTAGAATTTACTCTGGTGGAGGAGCAGACTTACTCGAGCTGATTTCCATCATAGACACGCTGTTCCACCTCTGATTGCCAGAAATGCAGCTGGACTTTCTGTACGTCTGTCTTGGATATGTGTAACAAGCATGTTGTGGGACACAGTGTATAAACCTCCTCATAGGAGCTGCAAGAGGTTAATTGCTTTAAGCTACTGGTTTGTGGTAAAGTTTGTCAAAACTGATAGGAACTGGTTAATGGCATCTACCTGTAGGCAAAAGTGCAGCTTTTTGCAGGCAAAGTTACCTATTGCCTTGAAGGGAACTTTGTATTAGGATTACAAAATCAGCCTGTACGCAAGCACTGATCATCTGGTGGTACACAGTAAGGCTGGGAAAGGAATAAAACCTTACCTAAACTCCAACAGCATACTGTGAGTTGAGTTTGCCAAGCCTGTGTATACCACCTCTATTACTAAAAAGAGGTGTTGCATTTTCCTGACCTCTGTGCTGGCAGGTTCAATACATTGCAAGAAAAATTGTAGCTAGCCTGATGGAGGGGTCTCTTGAGGACTTTTGCTCAGGGAATTTGTCAGGGATGGTCCCATCAAAGAGGGAGGGGAAAGAAGAAACTGTCTTAGAGGTGGGTTACTATGGAGAAGAGGGCTAGCATGTCTTTGCTGACCCTGTGCTTAATATCAAGGCCAAGCTCATGTGCTGCCTCATCATTTACCCATTGGTAGCACAGGGAAGTATTGATTACTATTATAAGCCTGTTAGTACTCTGAAGGAAAATAACTAATAATTATTAGCAAGGTTTATAATTTAAAGGTTGGCTTTCTAATAATCAAGCAAAATTATTTACTATGGCTAGAAAAACTACTCAGCTTGGATTCCAGTGCCTTAATGATATGAAATGTGCTCTCCCTGCCCTGCAAAGAGATGTCCTTCCCAATGGTATTCATGCAGTGTGGTTAAGTAGATTTGATATAACCTTGGGTTTGCATTGTATCTTCTCCAGTTGGACCTCAGAACTGGCTGTCCAATGAGAAACTACTGTTTCCTAAATGCTTGGTAAAGCACTTAATTGTGAAAATAACTAGTTTACCTCACAACATCAATTTGAAAAATTACTCATTAATTTTTGAGGTGCAGCCGCCTTCCCTAGAGGACAGAACTACTGATCTCATCTGTGCCTAAAACCTTGGCTTTGTTTGCTAGCAGGCGTGTCTGATCTGCAAATGAAATTTGGCTTACCATCTCCGTTTCCTTATAAACACCCTTGACTGCACCTTTGGCAGAACACATGATAATTAAACAGTTGTGGCTTATACTCTGCAGGCTGAACAGAGCTGGCAGGGAAGAGTTTAGATGACTAGCAAACCACATGGAAACACTATGTTTCCCTCTACTTTCCAGTGGCACTTGCTAGAAAAGGTAAAGTTGAAACTCTGAAAGAGCTAAGTGATCTTAAAAGGTTTGGAGTTAGGTTTCTTTCTCATTATTTGTTTAATATATCATTTAAGCCTAAATTATCTATTCAGCTGATAGACAAATAAGTCAATGTAAATGGAGCACAGGGATTTGAAGGAGATGAAATCTGAATCAGAACCATTACCTGAGAAGTGCTTTCTTTGATTACAAGTGTTCTAATTCATCCCGATTTTGTTTAAATACACTGGATGGTCCAAATCCTTCAGAAGCAGTTAACAGCACAGTTCCACTAATGGAAACCCTATTGATTAGATGTGCTAGACATGTTTTTTTACTGTTTGAGATTATGTTTGCTCAAACCTGAACCTAAACTGCTGAAGCCTGATTTATTTTTAGTAGGCTTTTTTAATATATTTTGTTTTCAAAGCAAAATTTTGTTGGATCTTTGTTTCCACTGGATGCCAGCCATCACCAGCTAAGTAATTCCACATGGAGACCTCTTGTTTCCTCAGTACTTATCTTCTGTATTGCTTTTAGCCTACAGAATTGCCATTTTCTAATCTCAGTCTTGACTGCAGGGATTTCATCTTCTGGCCCTCTTTTTGTCCGCAAAGTCCAAGGAATGTTCCAAGGCATACCAGGGAAATTGAACTGGGATGTCCTGAGACTGTACATAAAGTATACAAAGGTTCTTCATTCAAGTAGTTTAATGGCTTCCAAATTTACTCTCAATGTGTTCTTTCATCCTTAGTTTATAATTTTAGCACTGATTCACTCCTGAAATGAAAACCTCTTAAAGAACAAAAGCTGATGCAGATAAAACCCTCTGGGTTATGATCCATCCATTTAGAGCCAAATGGCCCACTTGTTAATGTCATTTGCCTTATGACCAATTACTAGATATTTCCTTATTAAGCAGAAAATCACTTTTTTCCAGTGTTGTAAACTAGCTTAATAGCACTTCGTCTTCTTATGCATCATAGTATTTGGAAAAAGTAAGCTGGGAAAGCAGGGTTCACTTACTGGCCATTTCAGCATTTGAGAGGGTAGTTTTATTTTATTTTTAAATGAAAGTGGATAGTCAGAATATTTGTATTACCTCAGTAGGGACATTAAAACCTCAAGATGTCAGAGCCTTAGCTCTGACACTCTAACAGGATATTATTACTGAATGTCATGGTGATCTTGTTTTTGGGGTTACAAGACTGTACCCACCAGCTCTGGAGAAAGAAAAAGCTTCAGTTCACTGGTTGTCTTTCTTCCCTGACTTTCCTTTCCAAACCAGGCCTACAAGCCCTGTTTCCACCTGTCCTTGTGAACCAGTCTTTCTTGGCTGGAAAGGACTACACAAATTTTAAAGCGACCTGCTTCATCCAATGTTGAACATCCATATTATACCATTCTTTTTTTACTTAAGGTGCTGTGATTATATGGCCTGCACTATTCCTCTTGTGTCTTCTGGGAAATTGTTATTCTCAGCTTTCCCAACCCTGGATCACTTACTGCCCTTTTTCTCTTCACAAAGAAGGATAATTGGTCTATACTCTGGTTGTTTGCATGCAGCATTCTGTACATATTTACTATACATATTCACAATTTTAGACAACAGCCTTCTTTTTCTAGTTGAGCAAACTGTATGCTTTTAGCTTCCTGCCCTAGAATACGCTCTTCATGACCCTGAACTTCATGCTTTCCTTGTCTTGTGCCTGTTTCAGTTTGAATTCGCTTTTATTCTGATACCTTAGTTGCGGGGATCCAAACCCAATTCTCCAGGCCTGTGTGGTACAGAAAATTGACCCATCTTCCTGGGGCTGACATGCCTTGCCTTGTATTCTAGGGTTGTGTTTCACTTCTTTAGGGCTACATCAAGCTTGCTTGCCATCCTGTGACAAATATGCTGTCATCCACTGTCACTGCCAGCTGAGATGTTCACACTTCATTGCAGAGTTAGTATTGTCATTAGTCCCTAAAAGTATTCACTTTTTGCACTGTTGTTTTTTAACCAGTATTTCCAAATCTCTAGTTCATCCCTTTGTTCTTGTGGAAGATGCCCAGCCTTGTCTGTATACTTACAAAGCCTCCCTTGTGCTGAAGCACAGTTACATTCTCACCTTTGTAGTTTGCATTTAGAAAAACAGATCCATTACCCCAGTGAGGCTGTGGTCTGCAGTAAGACAGCAAATGTGTGGTGAGAGGATGTAGCAAAAAGATCTCCATAGCTGGTTATCAGTATAAATGCAGTTACTTCCAGATATACGTAGGCATTTCCCAGTAGCAGTTTATAACTAATATACTCTGACAGTGGCTTTAAAAATATCCTGTGCTCTGGACTAATCTGTCTGATGGAATAGGGTGAGTTTCAACTACTAAACCCTCCCTCCTGAGGCCAAATGCTTTAAAGTAAGATCTGATGCAGATCCTTATCCTAGGACTGTCAATAATGTCTTCAGAGCATGTCACTTCTTTTTCCTTTCAAATGAAATTTATTCATTTACCAATGTTTCCAAGTCAGCTGGCAGTTAATATATGATATTGGGTAAATTGGGTGGAGCTGATTAATTAATATATAGCACAGAGTTTAGTTAAAAATTTACATTAGTATTGCTAAAGTCAACAAGCAAAAGTCATAACCAGGACCCCTTTCCCCATGCATGCACACAAAAATGAAGAATTTGGTTATAAATATCTCAAAGATCAAAATTGGGATTCTTTTTTGTGTGTCTTCTGACTCTAGAGCTTTTAAGTTTCAGGTTTTTCTCCACTGTCATGAGCCCTAACAGAAGCCTCCTTTTTTAAAATGTTGAGATTCTCATGTAAGCATACTTGGCTACAGGGATTGCAATTTTTAAACAAAGTGAAACTAACAAAATCCAAGAACATGCAGTGAAAATCATGAAATATTACTCCCCCATTATTAAAAATTTGATCTTTGCATAGGTAGATCTGGAAATATTTCTCTCTGTTTCTTACCATGGCCAGTTGTTTCCCCAGCTGGTGATGCTTCTGAGAAATGTGTGAAGTGCTGCACAGTAATAAGTTGGCCTACTTGGCACCAAACATTTGAAATGTGGGTTTAATGCTGCAAAGGGGCTCATGCACATGAGCACTACCACCAACATGCAGTTGGGACTCTAGAGTTGGGTTTAATAAAGGAGATGTGTCCTGAATTGTGGTAGGACTGTGGTTGCCATTGTTCATACTCACAGGCTTCTGCATTCTTTATTATATTTATGAAAATTATTTGATGCTGTGAGTAATTCAGGGAATTTTGAGATTATTGGGATGGCTTTTTAATCTTGTGTTTTGTTTTGTTTTTAAATACATTCATTTTCAAACTTGTGGTTTCCAAATGGCAACAACTGTCATTTCTCTCAGGCATAGCTCAATTAAGAAAAGTCTCATGATGCTTCATTTTTTTTTTGGTTCATATGTAGAAATTCCCTGTCAAGAGTAATAACATTTTCTAGTGTGAGTTCTTGGGTTTGCAAACTTGGAATGTGTTTTCTATGTGTTCTCATCATTTTTCATGCTAGGGTGAACATTTCTGGTCTGCTCTTTGACTATTTGGTAAAGTAAACACAAAAAAAATAAAAGGTGAAAAGTTAAGAAGTGTAGTAATGGGAATGAATGTTACGAAGAATTTCAAAGTATTTGCCTGTCACTGGCTCTTGTACATCCTCTGCTTTGCCTGAACAATTGGTCTTACTTTAAACATTCACATTTGAGCAGCTGGATTCATTATTGAACCAACTATCAAGAACCAGGGGATGTGGCCTTTATCAAATTTAATAAACCTTTGAGGACTGCAGAAAGAATACAATTGTCTTTAAAGATCAGTCTGTTCAAATGGAAAATAAACAGAAACTCAGATCAAATTCTTGTTTGTAGATGCATTGTGAAAGCCAGCTGTTTGGTGTTTTGCAATAGAAATTTGTAATTTTAAAAAAGCATTATATTTCTTTTGATGGCCTACAATGTTAATTCTCTCTTTCCACTCCCCCCCCCCCCTTTTTTTTTTTTATTCTCCATTGACGTGGAGATCAGAATCTGGCCTATATGTTGTAATATGCTAAGAAAAGTATACAAATCATAGAATCATAGAATAGTTAGGGTTGGAAAGGACCTTAAGATCATCCAGTTCTGACACAAGCATGTCTAAATATGTGAATACAAGTCAGGCTATTAATTCAGAGAGCCTTCCACATTTATTAATGTTCTATGTTATGAGATTAAAGCTATAACATAGAGTTATGTGAATTATAAACATCTCTTTAGCAAGTCGTATATTAAACATAATAATTTCTAAAGGGTGGAGCATAATTTATTCAACATTGTAAGGAAAAAATAAGGTAAATGAGTTAGCTCAGGGGTGGGGCGGCAGCAAACTGCTTGTGGAGACTCTTACTCCCTGAGGTGATAGAGGTTAAATGCATTACAGAGCTTATAGGCTTGCTCCCTAGGGAGAAAGGGGGCCAGACGTTTTTAGCTGACATGTCAAGGACACCACACATTTGCCCTTCTGACTAATGGTAAGATACTGAGCTGATAGTAAGGTTGCAGTGCAATTTTCAGAGAGAAAAATTGAACACAATAGGTGGCTCTTAATTAAGAGAGGAGGGCAGTATGCTGGGAAAATCTTAGCATTTCTCTGAAATGCTTCAGTCCACTAACTGAAGGTAATAGTGAGCCTGAGACCACTATTGCAACAAACTTTGACTATTATTAAAGCATTAATATCCAAGAAGGGATTTTAGGTGAATTTTCCACAGAAAAGCATTCTCCAGTTTAACCTTCATAAGGAAAGCTTGCACACAAACTTGGGCCTGGTCCTGCATCACTGAAACCAGTGTGCTTCTGGCAACTGGTTATATAGCTGGATTTCCTCTTGTGAGTTTCCACCCTAAATCATCTACTTAAGATAGGTGGAATAGATTTGGAGAAACAGGAGGGAAGGATACACTGCCGTGATGGAGAGGGGATGTTCCAATGGCTATGCACATGAAAGAAGATGCCTGGGAGATGGTGTGATTAGTGTGCATGA
The DNA here is from genome assembly GCA_028858755.1 of Ara ararauna. Taxonomy (NCBI): domain Eukaryota; kingdom Metazoa; phylum Chordata; class Aves; order Psittaciformes; family Psittacidae; genus Ara; species Ara ararauna. Next base: position 19,413,632 of record CM054410.1, read on the forward strand.
CAGAAAAAGTTGTAAGGTCATCAGAATATAACACTGAATAAAGGGAGGACTTGGAGTAGGCAGGTGGAAGTACAAGGGGGAAAGGGGAACTGGTAATGCACAGTCTAGTTGCTTCCAGTGTCATGACTCAGAACAAGTAATTTCATATTAAATTGGATAACTCCAGACTCTTTAAAAACCATGACCATCTGTGTGGTGGAAACAGAGATCTTCTAGCTAGCAGACACTGTACAGTAAAATGTTAATGAGATCTGGATCTAGAGAAACACAGCAAGTCAAGGCTGTGATTCCTACTTGCACAGCTATTTTATTGCAGCTATTTCAAGTCTCATTAGAGAGTGATTTGTTTCTTTTAATATCGTTCTAACATCATTCTTCACGAAAGTCACCAATACAGGGGGGACTACACAGGTAAGCAGATATTCTCAGAATATGGAACATGCTTTAGGAAAGAGATAACTGCTTTTTTTTGGAAAATCTCTTGACAAGTCTTAGGCATTGTCCTGAAGAGCTTGATGAGAAAATGAGGATGTAACAGACAATACAAGTTAAAGAAGGACTTACAGAAGACCAGTGTTGCAGTATTTTCTGCTGCACCTTCTAACAGAGGAAGTGGGAAACCGGAGGTGTGGGTTTTGCAAGTTGTCTTGAACTGGTTTTGAGCTTAGCTGCTTGGTTGCAGAGATGTGTCCCTGCCCCTGCAGGGGTTGGAACTAGGTGATCTTAAAGTCCTTTCCAACCCTAACTATTCTATGATTCTATGTGCAAAGTGGTGCAATAGATCGCACTGAAAGTTAGGTGGAAAGGAAATCCTCCATTGCTTTAGGTACACGACACTCACACAACAACAAAAAGCATATACGTGCTGCTCCTTTGCCAGGCTCCTGCCTTTCCAGCTACCCATATTGCCCAGCAAGCCTCAAGAATGCACACTCCCTTAATCCTCTGCTGGGAGATTTGGGGCTTGGTGGAAGAAAAGACCTTTAGCAGAATGAGGGAGAGTTGTTTGGAGAATGAAATTCAGTAAACTCCAGCCTCCAAGTGAACCTGCTGGGGCTGATTTGCTGCCAGCCCTTGGGAACAAAACTGCAGCGCTCAGTTCCTGAATCCCAACAGCTCCCACAGCCTGGAGGGTTCACACTGCTCGATCTGGCACCTCTTCCCATGTCAGAACAAGGCATTGTGTGTGCGATTTCAACATGCTTCTTCTGGTTTTGTTCTAACTGCCAAGAAACACTAGTTGTGTTATTATGAAACGATTGAGGAGTATTTGCTCATACAAATAATTTGTTTTAAAAGTTTAGTAATTAAATGTCAACACACAGTGTTGGTGTCTGAAAAGCTCTCAGGTGAAAGCCCTGCTCTAACTTGAAATTATAATACACTATTTCTCTTCTCTCAAAACAGATTTGTTTGAAACACTCTATTCAGTAGAATGCACCTCGCTGTAACATGCATGGTCTTTGGCCTTCAAAGACAGCCTTGTGCAAAGGGCGTGTTGCATTAATTTGTTCAGCCAATTTAGGGTGTGTGGTATTAATTTGGCCAATTTGTTTAGAATTTGGCAGTGGAAAGGTACCTAGTGCAATGTCTGTGCATAATGACTGTGTCATCTCTACACCAGATCTTGAGAGCATGAGATTTACCGTGTGATGCCTAGCCACACCTTGAGTCCATGCTCAGGAGAAAAAAAGGTAGGAACCAAAGTGACAAGGTGCTTGTTGGGTGAGTATGAAAATGCTTTTATACTTTGAATGAGTGATTTCCACACACACTGCCTGAGTAGCAAGAGCAAGCTATGGTAGGAGTGCCATTCAGTGTCAGTGCTGCCTGTGGTCACCAGGGATGGGACAGGTGATAACCATATCCACAGGAAGTCCTGCTTTTACTCAGTGAAAAGACACACAATTCAATATGAAATTATAACCTCTTGGTGCAAAAGCATGTAGCTTACCGTGGAAACAAGTTTGCTGTGTGACACCAAGCTGTGTGGTTCAGTTGATACTCTGGAGGGAAGGAATGCCATCCAGAGGGACCTTGACACACTTGTGAGGTGGGCTGATGCTAGCCTTATGAAGTTCAACCATGCCAAGTGCAAGGTCTTACACCTGGGTTGGAGCAATTCCATGCACAACTACAGGTTGGGCAGAGAAGAGATTCAGAGCAGCCCTGCGGAGAAGGACTTGGGGGTGTTGGTTGATGAGAAAATGAACATGAGCCAGCAATGTGCACTTGCAGCCCAGAAAGCCAACCGTATCCTGGGCTGCATCAAGAGGATTGTGACCAGCAGGTTGAAAATGGTGATCCTGCCCCTCTACTCTGCTCTTGTGAGACCTCCCTTGGAGTATTGTGTGCAGTTCTGGTGTCCTCAACATAAGAAGGACATGGAACTGTTGGAACAAGTCCGGAGGAGGGCCACGAGGATGATCAGGGGACTGGAGCACCTCCCGTATGAAGATAAGATGAGAAAGTTTGGGCTGTTCAGCCTGGAGAAGAGAAAATATGTACAAATACAAATATTTAGGAAAATATGTACAAAGTCACCAGGCTTATTCACTGGGCAGCTGGGAGTGAGGTCTCACAGAGATGCTGCAGACTAGAACATGTGCATTCCACAGCATGGGTGAAAGGCTGAAAAAAAACCAGGTGTGAGGAAATGTTCCCTTTTCCCAGAATAAGACTGCACATTTCGGGGTATGTTAAGGATACTAAGGGATGACCTACAGTGAGCTATTCACTGTGCAATCTAAAGCCAAGGGCTTTATGTCAGGCTTAGAAATTCTGAATGGTAACACACTTTTCAAAGATCCTCAAAGTAATTAGCCTTTCACTCCAAATTGACACACTTACTCTTTTAATATCAGGAATAAGGAAAAAGACTAAGACTTCTAACCTCAAATCCGTAGCAGCTTAGGCACTTTCACCTCTCTGGTTTTGTTATGACAGCTCTTTGTTTGGCTGAGAGTGAGCGGTGTTTTGAATAGAAGTGCTTTTGCTGCGTGCTTTGCTACTTTCCGGTAATAAGGGAGGACTTGGAGGTTATGCGGCAAGGTGCTAATTGACATTAACACTCAAGACAGGAAATGCTGACACAATTTAAAATTAACATCCTGTCAATATACTGCTGACCTGTGTTAAATGTGTGCTTTGTCAAACTTTCAGAATTAGATTTTAATACAGAAACTGTAATTCTGGGACTATGGCTGGTCTTGAGAAAACTAAATTTGACAGTAAGAAGTCATCCAATTATTTTCCATGTTAGCTTACCTTTTCTCAAAGAACAAAAGTTAGATTTTGTCCCCAAAGGTCAAATATACCTAAAGCAGTCTAAGAGGAATAATATGATACTGTGTTTGCGATCAATTACTAAAAGAAACCGTCCTTCAGTTCTCAGTTTATTTTAGATGTTGCCTTAGCAATGACAATGATTGCTGGAAATGGATTTTACAAAAGACTGTAGTGGATATACGGCATCTTGCTCCAAACCAGGCTATCCTGGTAACCTACCTATAAATTAAAAGGAAAAGAAGGGTGACAGAAAAAAAACATATAGCAGCGGACCATAAGAGTGATTCATTTGCAAGCGCATTATTCCTTAGCAAGCATCTATGGTAATGTTTCTACTTCCTAGTGACTCCTAGGAGAATTGGAGAAATGAAAACGGTGTCATGCTACTAGTTCTCAAAAAAAAAAAAAAAGTTACTAGGTGATGTGGTGGTATTTATCAATAGACATTAAAAGGTACATAAGTAATCTTAAAGCACAGTATAGCTCTAGGATGATGCTATACTTCTCCTTTGTTTATGGATGATAGTGGCTAATATCATACCTAAACTGTCCCACTGATGGCACACATAAGCAGCTTTGGTGGCCCACTCGCTAAGTGTTACATAGCTCTGAAGAAACAAATGGTACTGTTTGATGTCAAAGTAGAGCCTTCTCATTGGAAAGGTGGAAGGCACAAGTTAGGATAGTGCTGAACAAGAGAAACGGAACACGCTTGGGTGCGGTCTGATCTATGGAGGAGGCTCTTTGCTGAACATTAATCAGAGGTTGTCCCAGGCATTAGGAACAACGCAAAAAAAGGCAGGAAGCCAGGAAAAGGTGATGAAGAAAAAGGAAACAATCAGAAGAGAAGACTGGGCTGCGTAAAAGGAGCAGGAGGTGGAGCAAGACAGTTTGAAACGAGAGATGCTGGTGGGGCAGACCTGCGCAGGCTCAGGGAGTGTGGAAATGTTTCAGGAAGGTGGTGCAAGCTATGTATCACTCCTGGCAAACTTTCTCTATGAAAACAGTAAGTGGGTGGCCTGTTGCTATATGCGTTTCCCACTGATGGTTCCTGGGATCAGGCCAACATTTTGTGTTGCAGTTAAGGTTACAGCAAGACTGGAAAAATACTAGCTGTAGCCCTGGTTCTGCAAATTATTTGCACAGGGCATTTATTGCCATTAACAAATGAGTGCTCTGAAACTCCGGCCGTTCCAGACTGTATGTGTGAAACAGGGAAGGTGCTTCCCTGGGGAGATGCTGCTCTACTGGAAGGTGATTCTTTCGAGCAGCTGCTACATTAGGTGGAAAATCTCAAAAGCAACAGCCACTGGGCCATCTTATCCTGTGTCACAAGGTACTAGTTGGGCTTGTAGAATGGCTGCTCTGAGCTGGAGTGGAAAAGCATGAAAATTAGATGGAACATACATTGGGGACTTGGACTTTTTCTCTGAAACTGTTTGTCAAAGGACTGTCAGAGCAAAATATTAACCATTAAATGGGCCGTGTTTTGCTCTGTTTCAGTCCTATAAAGGATTTTTATTTCCCATTTTTCGTGTACAAAAAAAATAAAGAGCAATTTCTTAGTAAGGAACTCGACTATCCTGGTCACACTGTGCTCTTGGGGAGAAAAAAAAATTACTTTCCACTACAAAATGTTTACATTGGCTGCCGAGGTTTCTCCTGATTTCCTCTGTTGGGAATGAATAATTAAGAAGTGAAGTGAGAGGTGAAAAAGGCTTCTATGTGTTTAAGTCTAATGTCGCAGCTTTCCAAGGACAACGCTTTTAGTACATAGAAAGGTTTCTCTGTCAAGCAGATGAATTCAATAGCTAAGCAAGAAGCCAAGAAGAGGAGTCAAACAAAGCAGAGAATTCCCTGTAGGAAGCTTTTAGTATGCATTTACAACAGGTATTGCATGAAATGGATGCAGAGCACACATATGTGGGACACACAGGCAACACACATAAGGTGTTAATAGTCTAAGCTGATGCCAAGGAAGAAAAAGAGCAGACAGGGTCAGCTACTGTTTCCTGAGCTAAATGTTTCTTTTCTTATGGTGGTCAGAGCCAGGGGTAGTTTTACAATGTGCAAAACATGCACGTGTAATTAAAACGAAACTCACACTGACAGAGAAAGGGGATGGCGAATGTTGACCTCACATGCTGCATCTGTAGAGCATTTGAGGACACATTCTTTCAGCAAAAGTGATGTTGGCTTTTGATACTATTTTTTAATAAAAGGTGAACAGGAATAAGTTCTGTATTAATTTGTATGCACTGCATGAAGCCATTTCTTAGGAGAATGCAGCACTGATGGTACTTAAGAATGGAGAACTACCCCTCTGTATTTTTTAATTTTCCATCCTTCTATTTAAAAGCAGGGATCTTGCCATTGCTTGTAAACAGTGGACATTAAAACAGTAAACAGGAGAAAGGAAAAATAGAAAGGTTTTGCTTATCTGTTCTGCTTGTTTTCTGCTGTTAGGCTTTTCAGTATTATGTTCACATAGCTATTTAAGCAGGTAGACTCCCAGTGCTTTCTGCTGTTAGGCATTTCAATATTATGTTCACATAGCTATTTAAGCAGGTAGGCTCCCAGTGTACCTTACTCACGCATCTAGCCAAGTTTGGCTTGTAAATCCCTCTGAAGTCTGCCCTTTCGAAATAAGACTTGGAATAGGAGTCACTGAAAACTACGTCCACTTTCAGACTCTTCTTGATTGATATAGGGGGGCCTACAAAGAGAAAAATGTGAAATTTCAGTGCTGGAACTGGTCTGTCACTGACCTTCCTCAACGGTTGATGGAAAGGCAGTCTATGAATACAGGAGCTCAGATCCTCAGTTGTTGAGTCATGGCTTGAGCTGTGCTTTTCTGCTTGCCTGGTGGAAAATCTCTCCCCTGATTTTTTGAATTTAAGATTCCTGGGGAGGACAGGAAAGTCTGATCCTTGTTCCCAGCCCTCCTAGACTTTTTAGTCTCCTGCACTAACCAAAGAATCAACAAGTATATCATCTTCCTTGCACAGAGATAAGATCCTTTAAGAGGCAGAGCACCCTACTTTTCAACAAACTCATTCATAAAAGGCAAATTTAGAACATGCAGATATCTGTCTATGTTGGGCAAATGGAGAGCTGGAGGGATTATTTTTATTCCTCCCATTCTCTTAGCATTGGTTAGTGAGTGCAGGTTGAACATATGACTTTACATTACAGAGCACCTCTCCATCACCCGAGCCTTTTGTCAATTCACCAAATGTGACAATTACAGCATTTCAGAGATGAGACTTTCTAATCCTATTACTCATTCATCAACCTGCGGATGATAGCAGAAGCCAGATCGAACAGTGCCAAAAGAGCAGTGAGGAGCCTTCTCCAGTGCTGTGAAACTAGGCTTAGCTCAGGCACAATAGGTGTGTAATTTAAGGTTTTGTTGAGCTGAAATCCAATCACATACTTGGCTGCTGGATCACAGAAAGACACAGACAAAAAGAATGAGATAATTCTACCTCACACAAACACTTGAATCCGGCTTTGACTTAATAACAAGTGTGTGATCAACCTTACACTGTTTCTTTAATTATTTTTTTTATTTGAACCTAGAGGTGGGATGGCACTAGAATCTTTATCTGATACTTGGGTATCAGGCGGTAATACTAAAAAAAGAAACAACAATAGGAAACCCCAAACAAAACATCAAAACAGCAAAATTCAGAATGGTGGAACTTGGTTAGACAAATGGAAAAAGTACAGATGTTCATTATATAAAAGATAATACAAAAAATTAACTTCTGAGCCTAGCTTAGCGCTATCTTATCAGCATCTGGAACCTGTTGCTTTCCCAAGAATGAGGAGGATCCAGCAGAAATATAAGGAGAACAAAGCTAAAAAAGTTAAATCTTGACTATAGAAGGAAAAAGCATACTGCGAACCTTGTCATGCTTTCTCTCTTGCAACTGAAATGCTCCTTTTACTTTCTCCTATTTCAATCACATGCTGCAATTGCACAAAGAATGGTGGGAGCTCTTGTGTGTGGATGAAGTGGGTGCCAAGGAGCTGCACCTATGTGCCACTGCTGGTCACACAACTGTGCGCAAGGGAGTGGTAACATGAGGAACGGGGGTCTTAAACACCATCTTTTGTGGAAACCAGAAAGTGGATTTGCTCTGTTCTGTCTAAAGAGGTAGGTTTTCATTAGATAGTGCATTATTTAGATTCAGTCTTGTAAAGGAGTGTTCAATGCAGCCTGCTCTAGGAGTGGCCTTTATATATAAAGAAAATAAAGTGTAAGGCATGTAAGTTAAAAGCTTTATGAGAAAGCTCTACAATAGGATATTCATATTTATGTCCACTGCCAGCGTCAATACCGTTCTTCCAGATAGTATAGCAGTCCAGCTTTGCTGTCCAAGTATAAGTCCTCTGTTAAAACCATAGTTTTGGTGTCCACTTTGAGATCTTTGAACAAGTCATATGGGATTAACAGTGCATGAAATCTGATAATAACTTATAGGTGTCGTGGCACTCAGAAATATAGAGACCCCAAACTAGAGCAGACATTAAAAACATGAGTGCAAACCCACCGCTACGAAAAATAACAAAAAGTTTTAATGGTTCAGGTCTGGCAGAGGAGTAAGTGCTCTAGAACAGTGGTTGAAACTGTGGGGTTTTTTTATCAAAGTTTGCAAATCAAGAAATGCCTTCAAGCCAGATGGCTTGAAAGTATATGTAAGGCTCCAAATGCCTAAGATAGAGTTACACAAGCATTGGGTCACTAATGTGCCATCAGCCCTGTGGCAGCCCATGAACATGAGCAGGGCATAACTCACATGGAAGCCAGTTGTCAAAGCTAATATACAGCAACAGGTAACACTTGCACTGTCCTTTTATCAAAACAAAGGAGCCAAGCCCTGGTGTCAGTACTGCAATGGCTGGGAAATTAAAAAAACCCAAGGAGCTCAGAGAGATAAAAAGGAAGGGGAATCCTGAGGATCAAAGAGTTAAAATGAAGTTTGAAGCTTGGCATTAGTCATAAGAGACCAAAATCCAGACAATGTTTTGCTAAAGAAAAAGTAAATAAATTACCAGTTTGCAGGATGTTAGACTCAAAAGCATACAGAAACAACATAAATTGAATTTTATTTTTTTTTAATAAGTGAATTAGTGGGGGGAAAATCCCACATCAATGAAACTCATATTCAAGCATGACAGAGAGAGAGATTTTCAGTGGTTCACAGGCATAAAAGAGATTGAGAAGTTTTCCAAGCAGAGGGGGAAGAAGATATGCACAACATGGTATAATCTGAGAAGCTCAAATGGAGTCTAATGTGGCTCCCAAACTGCAGAGATCTCATAAACATAGAGATTTCATTCAGCAATATAAACTCTGACATTTGACCAGACAATTTCCCTGGGGGTATTAGCTAAAATAGCCTCAGCTTTAAAATTGAAATATGAACTTCTGAAGGCTTTGGTAGTTGCTTTCCAGTGACACTGAGGCAACCAATAGCAATAGTGGCTGCTGGATATATCAGCATCCCTAATTTAGGAAGAGGCTGGATATTTTGGCTGTGTTTAGTTGTGACGCTCTCTCATCTAAAACCATTCTTTCCCTTTGGTTTGCATTGGTAGGTAGTTCAGCTGTCTTTCACCAACATGAAGTCAGGTATAGTTTTCATCACCCTTTTGCCTGTCAAGGAGCCAAACAACACAGTTGTTAATGGTGCGTAGCACAGTCAGTGCGCCGGGGCGCAGGTGGTGCTTCTGGGTTGTGGCTCTTGCAAAGGTGATCCTGGAGAGGCTGAATCCTTCCCTTGCTTGGGGAGTGCCTGTGCAGGGTAGAATGGAGATTGCTGTCATCTTCCATGTTTTGGGGAGGAGGCATCAGGCATTTACCCTCTCCACCCGGCATGTGGGGCTTATAATTCATTTTTCTAGTTGAACACAGTTTGGGTTGCTTTGCACTGGGAGCCTCAGTCGCGAGTGGCAACCCACTGTGGAGCAGACCCTGAGGGTGAGAGGCAGTTGCCAGAACAAATGCAATTGTTGCTTGTCTCCGGGGGCTGCAAGTGCTCTCTGTGGGAGCTGTTTGATGTCGCTGACCCCACACTGAATTGGGAGGAGTAGGAAACTGTGTTCAGCACTGTCTGTATGAATGCATCTGCTAAAGACCTGTGCCTGGTAAGGTGTTAATGCACACACAGTGCCGCTCTCCAGTAAGTGCTCTCCCTTTATAGATGTGTGTACACTGCTACTGTATTTTTAATAAGTATGCTCTTTTCTTGATGTTGAACAGCTTCAAAATCCTACCCAGGTTAACAGTGAGAAAGTAAATGCTTTTTGTTGCTGCTGGTTTCTCGATATCCTGGAGGAAAGAGAATAGTACTGGTTTTAGTTTGCTTTAGACTACAGATCAGTAAATTCTGACCAGGCCCATCTCTCCTCTAGCTATCAAATCAACTGCCAGGACAGCTATGTGACTGTCCTGCTTTTGTCCAATACAATAACAACAACAAGCTAAACCAGGGTACAGCTCTTGCTGATCACAAAGTAACTTCCTTTGTGGGCTCCCAGTACAAGGAGAACGTAAGGACCTGTTTGGTATTGCCAGTATAGTACCTTAAACTCCATGGGTTTGTTCCCTCCCACACCAGCTCTGTGTCACATGTCCCTGCTGTCTTCAGCAGGACAGCATGTGGGGAGGAAAGTCAGCTTGGTAAGCTGCCCATGTACTGCACATCTGTACTGGGTGTCTGTGGTCAGGTGTTGGTAGCAGGGGTGGCCTCTGTGAGAAAAGACTAGGGGCTGCCCTGTGCCAGATGCAGCTGGAACTGTCTCTGCAGTGGACCCACAGCGGGGCACTGCTGACCCCATCAGCGAAGCTGGTGGCAGCTCTTTGAAAATGTATTTAAGAAAGGGCAGAATGCTGCACAGGCAGGGAGGAGTGAGGGGAAAAAAGTGTGAGAAATAGCCCCGAAAGCACCATAAATCAGAGAAGTAGAGGGAGAAGGTGCTCCAGGGAATGGAGCAGGTATTTCCCTGCAGCCTACTGAATGGACCACAGTGGAACAGGTATTCCCTAGCAGCCCATGGAGGATTACGCCAGAGCAGATACCCACAGTGCAGCCCATGGAGCAGGTGGACATTTCCTAAAGGAGCTGTATCCTGTGGGTATCCTACACAGGAGCAGGTTCTCCTGGCCGGAGCTGCAGACTCCATGGAAAGTCCATGCAGGAGCAGATTTCTCCTGAAGTACTGCCGCCCCTGGAAGGATCCACACAGAAGCAGGGGAAAAGTGTAAGGAGGAAGGAGTGGCAGAGAGGAACTGTTATGGACTGACTGCACCTCCTGCTCCCTGTGCTGCTGCCCGTGTAAGGGGGATGTAGAGGAGTTGGGAACAAAGGAGCAAAATTGAGCTTGAGAAAATGGGGTAGCATGGGGGAAGGTGTTTTAAGTTTTGTTTCTTATTATCCAAAACTATTTTAGTTGGCAAATAATTAGATTAATTTTCCCCAAGTCAAGCCTGTTTTGTCTGTGACAGTAACTGGTGAGTGATCTCCCTGTCTTTACCTTGACCCATGAGCTTTTCCATCATATTTTCTACTCCTGTGCTGCAGAGAACAGGGAGGGAGATAACGGCTGGGTGGGCATCTGGCCAAGGTCAACCCGCCGTGATACAGTTTCAGTGAGTTTCAGTAGGAAAAGCAATGTGAAGTTGAGTTGTATGACTTTAACCAAGAAGCATAAATTATATATCATGTCTACCCCAAGTGTGCAGAGTGTTCAGTTTTGGCAGGCAGTAAGGCAGAGTGTGTATTATAATGCAAAACATTTGGTCCTTCCCTAACTTCTCAAATCAAATCAGCCAGGACAAACAGTGCTTCTTCCCCCTTGCCTTTCTTCCACCCTCCCTTTGCCCTGTCCTGTATGGCCCTTTGGCAACCTGTGCAAGCAGTGGCAGACCCAGCTGCATCACTAAAATCCTGCTTTCTGCAGCAGTCTTTAAAAGGTCAACCACCATGGGCCCATGGTGGATGTTTTTACATTACTCCTTTCTTTTTGTCTTTGTATTCTTTTCCTCGGTTCCTTGTCAAGCTTCAAGAAAACCTCTTGAAGGCCACAGAACTGGGGCAGGTTTGGCCTGGAAGAAACTCATCATGTTTCTGTCTCTGTAGATCCCTGATCATTGCTGTCTGTTGCTGTAAAGTGTCAGACTCTGTATTGGCTGGTCACTAACAGCAGCAACACTTAACAAAGTTGAGTGAGGATGATGTTTAAGCATTTCTCATCCTAAGGAGCTACCATGGCACCTGTGGAAGACTCTTACAGTCTGGGTGTGCTCTGAATAACCTCTCTCACTATGGTTCACATTAAAAATTTTGATTATCTGTCAGACTGCTGCTCCCCTTCTCCTGTGCTATCAGAGTTGCAACACTCTGTAGAAGTCATTTACTTGCCAGCAGTACCGTTAGCCCTTTGTGAACAATTAAGCTGAGGTCAGAGGTTGTAATATATCAAATTTGGGCACCGTATTAAATTTTATTTTTACTGAAAGGAACTTTTTGTCCCTTTTATCAGGAGGAAAATTAAGCTGTGAACTGGAATTCCATCAGGCTGTCTACTGTGAAGCCCTGTGGCTTTAGCAAAGGGGCAGCAGTGGTCAGAAATGACACTCAAAAGGTAAATTTATTTCTTTTTTATTAAAAAAGATAAGTTATGACCTGTACAGTATATATTAAAGAAGGAGGGAAGTTAACACTATACACTGTATTTTCCCATTTCTTTTAAAAACCCTGATCTTGCAATGTGTAGAGAAGTTCTGGGTGGGAAGAAAGGGGATGCTGACCTACCACTGAAGTTGCACGGCACAGATGTACATATCCTCCATACCTGCCTCACTGGCAGCAGTCTCTCTGGTTACTAGATGAAATGTTGGAGGTTCTCTTCTGGGCTGAATAAGGCATGGAAGTGTGAGCCAAATATTCTGCATATCTAATGACAAATGGACAAGGGGTTCAGGATAGGCTTTAAAAAAATACTTTCTCTTTGATTCTGGCATTGAAAGTTGCTCAAAGTAGTTTTTAAAACCTTTGAAAAGGCATCATCAGGGAGGGACTCTTCTTTCGCCAAACCTAGCAGAGGAGTTTTGCTGGTCTGGGTCAATTTCAAAAGTTCTGTTCAAATTTAGGGTCTTTGTAAATTTTTGCTGTTCTAAAAAATTATTATTTAATAACTGAAAATAATTTTATTGTAAACCCAATCTACAGTGTGATTCCCTGGTTTCCAGAGAACAGACAGTCCCAGATGTGCTGGATACACTGCCAGGCTGATGCTGCCTTTTACCTCCCTGGGGCTGTATTCTGTAGTTCAGGGAAAGAATTGTTTTTTAGACCTAAAAATGCAAGTATATGCTTGTTTTCTTCATACAGGTAAAAGACAGTCCTTTGTCTTTTGCATGCGTATATGTGCAACTTCAATAACTTGCTGATCCTGTCACTGTTTACACAACCTGCTCTCTGCATGCATCTGACCAGCTGTGGTTTATAAATGGACATGTTTGATTTTGTGCACAGTGTCTGAAGATATCAAATTAGTCTGCAAAGATCCTCCAACCTTTTAATTTTGCTGTTAGATTAAAGATTTACCTTGCTATATTTGGTGTGGATTTCTCCTCCCCTCTTTGCTGCGCAGTGTTATGTTCCGCTCATCCATATCTCCTGTGTTTGTGCCCTAAAGAAAGTGGAATTTCAACAGAAAAAAAAAAAAAAAAAGAATTCTATTGTGCTCTGTATAATTTGAAAACACCCTGTGGGATAAATTGTGCAATTTTAATATTCATTATCACAAATATAGACAGTAGAGTAGACTGTAGTAAGAAAGACTGATTAGCAGATCACTGAATATAGTTTTTTCAACTCAGTACATTATGTGGTGATAAGTGAGTAAAATGGTTTCTTGAGACCTGAATATTTGGTATTCTAAAATGCAATGTAATGGCTGTGTGGGAACCATCCTTCAGTAAACACATACACGGGGGCTCATGAGGCATGCATGGACAGAACTGACTTCTTTGTAAGTCTTAGGCCTTACTGCTTAGAAGCTGAGACCAGATTTCTGTTGCTCTCTCCAGCTGTAAATGAAAGACTGGTTCAGAAGGAAGAGAGGAAGGGGAGCATGCAATCAGCCCATAAAGTGAATGGTAATGTTTTAATTACAATTCTATTGTTATTCTTCCTATTTGGCTGTTTGGGGTTGTGTAGTTCGCATATTCATTCCTTTCATTCTCACAGAGGTTTTGTTGTCAGGTTTTTTGTTTGGCAAAAGTTTGACTCCAAGAAAGAGGCTAAAGTTTTCATTAGCAGACTGTGAGGGAAAGAAAGAAGAAAGGACTGTTTTCCCTGTATCCAAAGATTTCTGCTGGGTAAGGATACATGGATAATTTTGAGGAAATAGAGATACAAAGATTTTTATTTTTTTTTTAGACAAGAGACAAGTGCAAGTCAAATCGTGCATGGCAGCAAGATTTGGGAGTATAATGAAATTTAGCCAGTAAAAAACTCCTCTAACCATTGCCCAATACAACCAAAATGAACTGATAATTTTTGTAAAGCTGCAGTATTTGTAAGTTCCTTTTTTCATGTGGACCTTTCCATTCTGTTAAAAACTTCAGCACTACATACTGGGTTAATTCCTTTCCCATGGAATACATGTATTCACAATTTTTTTTTTATTAGCAAATAATGTGGAATTCATAGCAGACTTCCAGCTCCTGTGGAAGGCAGAAGATGCTTTTGCTTCACACAACCTTTGCATCTGAGGAAGTAAGTTGATCTCCTTGTAGAAACACTATCACAACTACAACCTTCTTGACTAGCTCCTTCTGTTTTCCTGTCAAGCATTATTCTTATTACACGGGCACTTCTCAAGCTTTTGTGTCAGTATGGATTAGTCTCATAAGAACATGCTGAAACTGTGCAAAGGTACAATGCCTTCCATCTCCATGGCTGCTTTGAGAGAAAATGGGATTCCACTTCTTGTTCTGAGGTCAGAACAGTGTTAGAGGTCTTTCTTCAAGCCTAAGCCAACCTCAGATGCTCTTGGGAGATGCACCTGTGGTGGAGCAGACTGGGTAGTGCATGAGCATAGACCAGGGCTTGGAAAATGGTGTAAGGTTGATTTGGAGAACTTTTTCTTTCATTGTAGAGTTAAAACCATAACAGTCAATTCAAGCTGCTGAGCTCTGATGCCTTTCCAGAATTACAGTGTTCTGTGCACCCACTACACACATACAATCAAGGAGTAGGGGGAGTCCACTGCAGACTCTACTCATGTAAACTGTCTCCAGCTGTCACTAGAGGTACTGGAAAACAAGTCACCATCACAGGTATTTCCTGCTGCCATCAGATGATGTACAGTCACTTGGTTTACCAAGGATAAGAAAAGAACAGGCTGCAACAGCCAATATTTAATAAGTGCATCCTGAGATTTTTCAGGGTAATTTCCATATTTATACACAGTATATTTTAATATGACTGTGCTTGCCCATCTACTTTTTTCCTAGCCTATGCTGTCTGTAGGTCTGAGAACTTTGTCTTTCCATTGTGTTCTGTCTCACAGGCATGGTATAATGACAAACCAATTCCCTTGCTTCCCAGTTAATGAATAGTCTCTATTTTTTTCAGTCAGGAGTGTTAAAGAAAGCCTAGCTTTCAGCTATTAAAAATATTCAGTGATATTTATGACAGATTTTCCACTTCTTCTTTCCTGCTGCACATAATCCTCAAGATCATTAAAGGGAAATTCTGAGATTTTCCATGCTCAGTGCTAATGCAGCACTTGTTTCATAATGAAGCTTGAAATAGTGGGGTTTTGCTCTGCACATGATTAATGCTAAAGTCCACATCCTTATCTGATAGAAAACACCAAGAGCTCCACAGAAGTAAATGAAGTTAGGATAATTTGCATCTGTTGAGGATGTGGCCCTATATCTGGTTGACATTATCATGCCTGCTACAGTATAGACACCAGCTGGGGTGCTGTTGTTTCATTCCTGTGCGGGGTAGGAAGGGCCTCAGTGGGGGAGAATGAAAGTGGAGAACAGCCATTGTCAGCACAAGCTACGAATGAGCTGCTTGAAGTATAAGAAGATTGAAATAAAAAGGAAAGCTCACCATAACATAGTGAGAAACAACTGAAAGGACTTGAACTTAGTGAGATTGCTCTGCTTCATGTTACTCTGGAGGGATTAGCACTCAGAACCGTTCCTTCAGCCCATGTCTGTGACCGGGGATGGGAAACTTCTCCCATGCCCTGGTGTTTTCAGGTCAAACTAAACCGCTTAGGGGCTGAACCTCAAAGACATATGGAGGCTCTAACTACTACTGTGCAAAATGCCCTGTTTCTCAGGTGGAGCTGGCAGGAACCAGTTCTTCAGCAGCTGTGGTTGGCTTTCTATTTGCATTTGGATGGAAACCAACTGGTTGCTTTTCTTCTCTCTGCCTTTGAATACAACTCTCTCTCCTTCTTTAAGCTGCCCTAGTTCTTAAGCATTGATGCTGTTTGCAGCACTGTAGCTACCTGATTTTGGGCTTTTGTTTCAGAACACTTGCGTCATAATATTCTCCACTAGAGGAATCTTGCTAGAGGCACTCTCTCTCCTCCAGCCCCAAGGAGAATGCATCTTGCCTCTGTGGCACAGTGGGGACTTCTGGGATTGTCATTCCGTCCAGTGTGATTGAAATAGCTGTAAAGTATGGTATGAATTTTTAGTAGGTTACAGCTATGTTCCTTGAGCTGAAGGTAGAGAGCCTGTACAGCAAAAGAAATAATATTTTTACTCAGTCTATTTTTTTCCCCAAATTAAATCTTTGCAGTACCTTTTCATTAGTAATCTTCAGTAAAATAAAGCCTTATAAAGACTTGATCCAGCTGCTGCTAAAATAAAACCAGAATTTCTATTGAATTGAATGAGGTCAGCATAGGGCTCCAAGTGAAGGTCAATACAATTTTTAGTTCCTTTTCACTGCTTCTTGCCTGATCCGACAGTTACACATCAGAAAGTTGGCCAGCTGTGAGATGGAGATTCAAGAAGGATGAGTATGCCTCAGAATCCATTGCTCCAGCTGTTTCAGGCTGTTCTGGTGAGCCAGAGGTTTGTGCTCTTCAGCTTGGTAATAGGGAATTAGAAATGTGTGCTGAAATAGAAGCCAGAGTTCAGGATGAGGACACAAAAGAACAAAGTCCATTGGCATGGGAGAATTATAATAAATGGCATGAACCAAACACGGTCATTTCAAATTCATGCCAAATGTGACCTGTGATTGTCACTTTTCTTGGGAATACAGCCTTGCTACCAGAAAAAAAAAAAAAAAGAAAAAAGAGAAGCTGGTGATCTTTTTGGAATTAAAGGTTTAGGATACGACATGGGGAATTAGACATGGGCCTCCTGGTTAGCAAGAATGTTGACCCTCGTGTGTTGTTCTGAAAATGAGCCTTGTCTCCAACTCAGTTGGGATTTTCTGTTCCACTGAAGAACAGGCGTTAAATGTCATTGAGGAGGAGAGTAGATCTCATGATTGGAAACTTTTGATGTTATTTTCAAGTGCAGTTGTAAAACTGAGTGATGACACGTAGGTGTCCGCACCCAAAATATTTACAAATCAGACTCTGTGGGTGCCTAGTTTTTATGGAGTCACTAAATATTGCTTAGTATTTCCTGGTAAAATTTTAAGCCTCAGTAATTATTATTAAAAAGAGGGAAAACAGGGCACTATAGAATAATTGACAGTATAATTCATAACCCCTACTTTTTAGCATGGATTTACAGTAAAAAGACTGGTAACATTCAGACCCCTTCAACAATCTTTATCATAAGCATGTGCTTTTGGCAAGTACCTCCACTGAAGTCTGGGCAAGTGATGATGAAATTTGGAAGTCAGCAGGAGCATAAGATTGTAAAACACTGTTCAGAACACCAAATTGGGCCTCACAACATCAAGTCCCAGTGCAGTATTGTAAGTGATTTGGATTCTCTCAGCCTCAGTTTCCTTCTGTATAAGCAGTGATTGCCTCCTTTGTGAAGTTCTTTGACATCTGCAGAAGAGAAATACTGTAAAAAGACTTGCTTGCTATTATGCATATCTTTGAAACAAAGCTTAATGCTTCAGCGCTTTGCTGGGTTGGGGTGAATGTGCTTAGCACTTTGTGTGATCAAGCTGTAGATTACATAGGCAGTGGTTTGTAATAAGAGCCTTATCAGTAACAAAACCCCTTCTGTCATTATCAGACAAGCAACAATCGTATTTTAAAATGGTTGCCAAATGTGTTTATTTGAAGATGGTTGTTTCTAGCATGGCTCAAACCATTGTGTGGCAAGGGTTCAATTGCTTCCCACTAAAGCCAACATTTATAGCTTGGAAAACTCTGTAAGATAAATGTCACTTTCTGCCATAATTTGTGGAATCAATACAAACTGAGTCAAGGAATCACAAACAGTAATGTGAAAATAAAATGATCTGTGTTATGGTTTTTAAGTAAATGATGATAAACTAATAAATGCCATTAGCTAGTGCCATTACTTTGTTGAATTTAGCTGATGTTACTGTGTTGACTTTAAAAGCTATCAGCTTAACTATATAAATCCATTTGACGTGTCTTTATTCAGATAAAACTTTAATACTGCAAGTGTAGCAAATTAGATGCAAATGCTCTTTTTATTTTAAGTATATTTAAAGCTGCCTTTTCAATGCAAATTTTACAGGAAATCTCAACAAGCAAGGACAGACATCTTAGCTGTCAGCATGCAGCACTTTCATTTCAGTCTCAGGCATGGGAGCTGCGTTTTGTCCCTGCAGACTGAGATAATTAAAACTACAGAGAGATGGTTTTAAATATACATGATACACAGTTACTTAAATTGTGGGATAATGCATAAATGTAGCCCTTAACATTTTTTAGCACAACACTGACCAGATAGCATAGCAAAGTGGATTGCAGAGAAAAAAAAAAAAATTGTGTAAACAGTTTATTTATTTTTTTTCCACCTAAATCATTGTGGAGACATAGAAATACCAATTCAAAACCTGGGCTGTGAATGCCTTCTTTAAAAAGAGACTGATACCATTAACTTTTTTCTTTTTAATTATGCTTTAATTTCTTTCATTTTGAACAGTCCATAACCTCCTTGGAATACATATCTCTTTCAGCTTTCATTTGCTGAACCCCCTGAATGAGTTTATCCAAACAATGTGAATTTACTCAGATCTTTTTAAAATCCCACATCTCTTGTGGTTGATAAAGCTGACTTTAGCTAAGAAGAGTTGGATCAGGGTGATTTAAATTTCACAGTGAAAATGATAAGGGCTTTGCTAGAAATAATAAGCACATTCAAATGCTGTCATGGGCAAACAGTTGAATGTGCAGTGAGAAATTTGGCAATGCTAGTCTTTTTCAGTGTTGATTTAATGAAGTAATGGGTAGTAAAATAGAAAAAAAGAGAGACTTGCATTCAAAGGTAAACTTACGTTAATTCCGTATCAGCAGTTTTATAAAGCTTTATTCATTAAAAAAGCAGCATTAATGCTCTAATAACTTTTAAAATGTTACGCTGTTTAAAAACAATAAAAACCCCAAATCAACCCACCAGCTAGGGAAGAAGACAAGTCTATTCTGGCAGCTCTACAGACTGGCTGAGTGATACCCTGTTAGTGTCATGAACTGAGTGATAGTTTGTAGAGCCTAAGGATAACTTGAGTTTCAGGAGAAGAAATAGAACCCACATCCAATTAAGCTCTAGGGCAAACAATAACGGTCCACAGTTTCAAATCGTTTTGAACATTTGCTTGTCCATTTTAACGACACCTTTCTCATTCAAATTGGGCCGGAAACCTGCACAGGCCCCCTTGCAAAGGCAGGCCTGCTACATGTGCAGGATCAAAAGGTGCCAACCCATGGATCCAAATGTGCTCTGGATACGGCCATTGAGAGGGGCAGCAAGACAAGGAGTAGAAGGAGGGGTTATATTTTGAGGCAGTCAAAATTTTCAGACGTTTTACAGCCATTAACGGCTTTGTGTACGGCAAGGAGCTGGCGTCCCGAATTAGTGAGGTCTGACCAGAGAGGCATCAGGAAAAAAAATTAAATCTACTATGCATGGCACTTTCAGGAAGGGGTGAGAGGGAAGAAAAGGGAAGAAACATCACTGTGTTGCCAAAGGGCTGAGGTTAAGAATCCTTCTGTGCAATTTAACAGTTTTTAATTCCTACATTTTAATGCCTCGCAGGCCATTGTGTCAGTATATTTTAGCTCCTTCAAGGAGCCATCTCACTCCTGCGAAGTGGATTAGCTCTCTGAGGGGCTGCCGGCTCCCTCCCGCTCAGGGACCGCATCCATCATCCCTCATGCGCACACCCGCTGCGGCCCCCACCCAGCCTAGCACTGGCTCCACCCCACATCTGGGCTTCCGAAGTCTCAGCACAGGTAGTCCGTAAGTGAGATAAGCTCAGTTTTTCACAGGTGCCCTATGATCTTTTATTTCTCTTTTCTTCTCTCTTCCTCACCACCTCTTTTTCTTTTTTTTTTTTTTTTTTTTTTTTTTTTTTTTCCTCGTAAGGGAGGTGGTAAAAACCTGATGGAAGGCTTCCTACCATCAGTGCAGGGGACACGCGGTCATTAGCAGACAGGGAGAGATCAATATTCCTGCCCAACCTTTCTGGTTGCAGTTCCAGTCAGTAATTATATAGCTGTTATAAATCCATGAATAGCCTGTATAAGGAAAAACTAATCTCTTCAAAACAGCTTATTTCCATAGTTAATGACCAAAGAACTACTATTGACTTTGTCACTGACAACTTCTTTGTGTTTGGTAAACAGATTTTGTAGGAATAAAATGATTCTAAGATAAAAAGCCATACTTGCTAGCTGAAATGCCCCCATCCACCATCACACACGCATTTTCTGCATTGGGCTCATTACTGGACAAGTATGTCCTTTAAGACCCAGAGATTAATGAGGCATTTTACGAGACTAATACATTTTAAGTTTTAACACTGGAGTTAGCATCTATAATTGTACAATTATATGTTCGTTTAGATTTTTTTAAAGGTAACTAATCACAGGTGACTGGAACTGTGTGAAGAGGCAGAATTTATGTTTCTCCTTCTGCAAGAGTACTAAATCATGCAGGAATTGAAATTGTTTTCCTTATGACAGATAGCTCAGGCAAGATTAGTCAGTCGCTGTTTTATAGATAATGCTTTTTTTATTATACATACTTTATGTGGGACTATTATATTTGTAACGTATATTTCTGCATACAGCAAATTAACTATTGTGTAATGCAAGGACCAAGGAAGAATATCATTTGTTCTTGCTAACCCGCAGTTTTGAGCAGCTGGTAAAATATATACCAATCATCCAATAGCTAGCTTCATGTTAACATGTATAACAAAGCCTGAACGATTCCCGTTTGACAGAACTTTACCGTGTAGTAATAAATAAAGCTGAATTATTGATGGTGATAGCTGCTAATATTATTATGACCTCAATTAAGTGGGTTTTTCAGACACATTAGCAACAAAAGGTCTTCTCTATGCTCATTGCTGGGGTTTTCAAGTTTCACTTTACATTAAAATCTAATTGATCAAACCTATTTGCCATTTCGCTGTGAGTGGATAACCATAATGGGTAATCTATCAGCATGGTGCTCCCCTTAAAGCTATTAACACCTTTTGTTGTTTTACTCAAGTTTCTAAACGTGCTGAGAGGTTCAAAAAGGCAAACCTACAATCTGTTAGGATTGCACAGAGCTGTGACTTGTGGCACTCTTTTAATTACCATACTTTTTTAACTCCTCGCTTAAATACTGATATTTCTGACACTAAGTAAGTCTTTATTTACTTATGAAGCCGTGAGACAGCTAAATTAAAGCTGATTAGCAAGATGGCAGCTCTGCAGCTTGCAGCTGAGGTGAGCTTAGCTGCAGCATGGCATCTCCCCACAGCTCGCTGCTTGACTCTTAGTCACTGGGGCTGAGATGACTCAGCAGCAAGGCAAATAAAGGGAGCTTAGAGTTTTTTGCCCTTTGGTAAATTGGCAAATTGTGTTAGTTTCATGGATATGTGTGTAGAGCGCTAGAGTGGTCTATTTGTTTGTGAGAGAACTTTTAGAAAAGGCAGAGGGAGATAATTTCTAGGGACAGGCTGTGTAGTGTGTGTGCTTGGGGAGTTGTGGGATTACAATCATTGAAAAGTGAAGAGCTAATGAAATAATTAGAGAAGACTGAATAAACTGGAGAATACAAATATGGATCAGCAGTCTTGGAAAGGTTGTCTCTCACTTGAGTCTCTGCCGAAGATTTCTGCCCTTTTGGAACCATTCCCTGGGATTGAGCATCTGGATTTTGGAGACTGAATGAAAATGGCTGAATGGCAATAGAGGGAATTTGTTCTTTACATCCTTGCATCAAGCCTGGGCTAGGAGCCTGTTTGTAAAATGCTGATGCTATGGTCAAGTGAAAGTAGGTGGTGCCTGTGTTCATCAGCACAAAACCCTGGTAATATTCTTGGGGATAATCCCAGCAGAAAAACCTGTACATAAAAAGCAGGGAAGTCCTTATTCCCTCACATGTTCCTTCCTTTTTTTTTTTTTTTTTTTTTTTTTGTCGGGAAGGGAGTGGGAAGGGGTGGCAGGTGGAGGGGTGTAGCTTCTTCTTAGGTTTTGTTTCATTTCAATCCTCTCTGTTCAGTTGCACTGCAACTAGCACTGGTGAGTGTCCTACTCATGGAAGAGGAGAAGCCTAGCTGGATCCTTGCCCCCTCCACGACTTCCATTGTGGGAGGGAGCTGCTGTCACCACAGACCAGGGC
Organism: Ara ararauna; assembly: GCA_028858755.1. NCBI lineage: Eukaryota > Metazoa > Chordata > Aves > Psittaciformes > Psittacidae > Ara > Ara ararauna. The sequence continues at coordinate 19,435,758 of CM054410.1, forward strand.
CTCCTGTTCTGCTGTTGGTTCAGGAGAATAGGGAGCACCCTGGTGGAACCCTTTATGCAGGGTCTGCATGGCGTGTGTAGGATTGGTGAGAATGCACAGTTCAATTTCTGCAATGGGAAAGGGAGACAGTGTCTGCCTAGCAATCAAAATGCAGCCTTAGGTCCATGGAAGCCTGTTGCCTGTGTAATTTCATGAGAGAATTCATTCATAATTGTTCTTACATCAAATTCTTTTAACTGCAGAGTGCCACAAGTCAAGACAGGGATCCCGGTTCACTGCTGGCACATGGAGAGTCAGTGCCACTGATTTAAACCAGGTTACGCCTTTTGTGGCGTTAATGCCAGCATTAGTTTGGGCCCTTTTGCTTCTACTTATTTAGTGAGTCAAAAGCAGGGTGAAATGAAGAAATATTTGTGTTGGCTTCAAAACCAGATTGAAGATAAATTACTGTTAAGCTCCAGTTCTGCTTAGCTGTTGATACATGTAATATGGCAAATTAATTAAAAGCTTATACTCACAATATATAGGGATTTCCATTGTTTTAAAGGGGTGGTTAGTCTTTCAGCAACTAGAGGATACACACGACTGAGTTATTCTAGTAGATCAGTGTTTCCAGAAGTGCATGTTTAATTTACCACACTTCCAGTTTCTTCCTGTCAATCACCTTTCATGCATTTTTATATTGTGTTGAGCAAACCAGAACTGTCCTTTGCCCATTTTATGAGAGTCCTGCAAAACAGAATATGAAGTGGGTCGATGACAGCTCATCCATCTTACTGCTTTGGAAAGGGGTTCTCCTACTGGACAACCTGCAGAGAAGCATTTTCTGAAGCCCACCCACCTAGTACTAGTCCCTCTTCAGGAGTGGTTGTGTTCCCTAGGGCATTTCTTGGAGGGGTAAATGGATGTCATCAAATAGCAGCTTTCTTTATGGTATATAGTGATGTATGTTGACTTTTCTGATGCTTCAGCTGCTGTTGTCTTAATATAGGCCATAGCTCATATGTCAGATGGAAACAAAAATCAATAAGCAATGAGAACAGGACTAAAGAGAAAACAGAGGAACAAAATGATTAACAAGAATTTGGCATCTCCCCTCACATACTTTATTCAGGTGGTGTGTGTGTTTTACCATTTCACAGGATCTACAGATAATCCCCACCTCCTTCTGCTCACATGAATTGAACTCTTCCCATTCTGTGGAGAACAGCACAGTGGTAATGGTTGCAACTGCTCCAGCTGCCACCAGTTTACCTCCAGAAAGCTGAAGCAACTTGCTTAAGGGGAGTCAGAATCTGGGTAACTATTCCTGGAAACTACCAGGTCCTTTTTCTCAAACCGTCAGTACCCAGGCAGTGCACATCTCTGCGTTGTGGGTGTGTGGCAGACACATTTAGACAGCCCACAACTTCATAGACACATAGACACATGTCAGTATTTAAAACCCAACACAGGTGCTTAGCAGGCTCTTGCTCTTGATGGTGCCTGATCAAGTTCCTGGAGCTGATGCTTCCGCCTCTGTCTCTCTAGGCGCACGGGCATCCTGCCGTTGCACCCCGGGGCCCCTACAGAAGCGGCAGTGGCGAAGCCACGGCAGCGCACCTCCCACTGCTCGCTCACCAGAAGGGATTGAGGGCAGGAGCCGGGGGGGAAAGGCGTGTGAACTGCTGACGGTGCCCAAAGACTGAGGTACAGACGGGAGGAGACCGTTAATGAAAGCAACGAGCCGGCGACATCTGAGATTGAACGCTTGGTCTTTTGGTCCCTACTGCTCTGTTTACTGCTCCTTAATGCGGCATTGTTTACCCTTAATTAAACTCTTTGCCTTTAATTGAACTCTCAGACGCTAAATTGGTCACACAGACTCAGCTGCCAGCGAGCAGGCCGATACGCCGGTCCAGGCGCTGCTCTCCAGAGACAACAGCGCCCTGCGTCCATCTCCCGGGGCTGCTCCCGGCGCCGCTCCCATCCCGCTCCCATCCCGCCCTCCGTCGCAGCGCAGAGCTGCGTCGTGGGAAGCTTTGATTCTCGTGAGCCTAAATTTCACACCGGAGACAACAAACGTCTGAAACCCAGGCGCTGCTTGAAGGAGATAAACGCATTTCCCCCCATTAATTAAAACGTATCTGTAAATGTAAACTGAGATGGTGACTGGAATAAGTTTTGAGCTGGTGACAAATGTCGACAGCAAAAGGCCCAAGATAAGACAAGGTCAGATCTGTATTTGGTGATAGGTGCCTTCACCCTGCAGAGATCTGGAGCACTGCAGCGTGGGGCTTCATGGTCAATGTTGGTCGGTTGACACCAGATAGTTCAAGTCACCCACAACAGGGGAAACAGGGAGGGACCTGTTAGGAGAGCTCGTGGTTTATGCATGTCTCACAGTGAAGCTGGGGGCTTCAAGCGATTATGAATACTCGATATTACCCCAAAATTATATTTTGATTCTTTTTGCGTAAAAAGTACTTTAATCTACATGCTGTGGATATTGATGTGTCCAATATATCTGTTCCAAACTTGACTACTGATGTGATGTTCATCTATAGAATTAACCTAGACTTCTGTAAAAACTTCCTTTGTCCTTCTCCCTCAGCTCTTTGCTAGTCATGTGGGGGGCACTGTAGGCAATTATTTGAAATATTCAACCTATTCTGTGAAGTTTGTAATTACTTCTGGTACATAGCGTGGATGAGTTTTATGTTAAACACAAGAAAGCTAATGAAAGATGGGAAGAAAACAATGGCAGTGTGATTCCATTCTTCACTAGAGATCAATACATTTACACTAGGAACTGTGGGAAGCACCTAGTCCTGAATCAGTCAACACTGCAGTTGCATTGTAGTCTTTTCTTCCTGTTCTCTTCCATCAAAGCATGTGGTATCCTAGCAAGATGAAGACTTACTAACTGGATTGCTGCTGGGAGGTTCTGCATAGGAACAATTTTAGAGACATATATGTGTCAGTATTTAAAACCCAACACAAGTGTTCAAATTCAGTGAAAGTCTGCAAAATCGGATAATTTGAAAGTCTTTAGGAAGTAAACAGAAGAGTCATAAAATGCCAGAAAATTCAAGTAAAAATTGCTAACATTTTACTTATTTTTTCACTTACATTTAATTTGCTTCAGTTAAAAAAATGTGTAAAGATCACAGGGAAACAGTAAGCTGTTTATCTCACTGTCCTGGAACTGTGTTATTGATGCTATGCAAATTCTTTACATTCACTTTCGAAGGCATGGAATGGGGTGCAGAGCAGCTGGCTTGTACACTGTGTTCGCTCACTAAACTCCAGGTATGATTTAGAGAAAGCAATACATCCACAGATTTTAGTTTCTGTGTTGCTCCCAAAATGCTCCTTGGCCTTTTGCAGACCCTTAGGAGCTCTATCTGATTTGAAAACACTTCGTCTCTCTTCCGATGTCTGTTCCCTGAAGTTTCACTGAAATAGCAGGTGCTTACAGACCTCCTGCCCATCAATTGCTATGTCTTGCCGTCATGCTCAGACACTTCATCTTTTTAATAAGCTTATGATCAGTCATCTAACTGAAACATTACTGTTAGTTTTCCCTGACTGGATGAGCACTGTAAATGTGTGCACTTTCTTTCTTGGTGGTACTTACATACAGCAATGAAGTGCTATTTTTTTTTTAAGAGTGTTTGCATGACTTAGCAACCAAAGCAACATTTTGCAAGTAACCTTCAAACCACGCAGTTGGTGAGAGTTGGGATCCAAAACATTAAAATCACAGGTGACAACCCAGGGAGGAAGCTTGCAGCAGATGATCCCTGAGGTTCCTTCCAGCCTGGTGTTCTGTGGCTAAAAAGTGGAGGAGCAGCAGGCTGGGCGTTACAGAGGAGGGAGAGTTCCCAGCCAGCTGCTGGCCAGAGGTGCCCGGCTCCAGCCGTGGCTGTAGCGCTTGGCAGAAACTGTCCTCAGTGAGACACGATAAGCAAAGGGATGTACTTTGTCAGGGCTGCCGCTGCTGCAAGAGAATTAAGGGACATTAACCGTTTTGAAATGCCATTGCTACTTCTTGCAGTTTTGTTCCTCCAAGCTCGAGTTTCTCGTCCCTTGAAGCAGACACATTTTATTGGGTATTGTAAGTGGCTACACCTGCAGTTTTAAATGACTAACACAAATGTTATAGTGGTCAGATCAGTCAAAGAAAAAGTTCAGAGTTCAAAGGTCATCCTTTTGTAACTGGCGAGGAAGAGCTATGGGATAATAGCTTGTTAATGTTATTGACCTCATTCAGCTGAAAAACTTTCTGTAGGACTCTGCTGTGTCAAGACATTTACGTGAGCAATTCTGGGCATTGTCATTTGAATAGGGGTTAAATTATTCTGTTTTGTCATTAAGTGATCCTTAATTGGCAATCCACTACACAATGGGTGATCATTAGCGAAAGGCCATAAAACTGTTACACCAGTTAAGAGTGAATGGTGAATGAAGCCAGATATCTCCGGGACCCACTCTCCACCCTCAGACTACAGCTGCTAGAGAAGCAATTTAAAGCAGAAACGTTCAGAGGCTTGGAACAATTTGGAACAATCATTCCTTTAGTATGTTTCCCTAATTTCTTTTTGAAAATATTTGCACAGAAGTGATCAGTGGATAAACCTGCTTGTAATTATCTGAAGTGTGTCTGGGATTTTCAGGTCTCCTGGTTCTATTGTATCAGTGTAAGTGGTGCTCTATTTAAAACCCGGGCTCTTCAAGTACAGAGGCTGTTTCAGAATATTCGTCTTAAAAATAAAAGTGAACCGTGACATATTAGTTTCAGAGAAAATAATGAAAATGAGGCAAAGGCCCAAGCAAAATGAGAAATTGAGAATGGATGACATAGAAAGAAGAGCATTTTGAAAATGCCTCCAAATAAGCTAGCAGTTCGAGGCCTGAGCTGTGGCTTTTGTGGGCCCTAGGCTGATGGCTACTGTGGATATCTAGACTTGTTCTTTCCAACTGAAAGCCCTCTATTCTGTCAATTAATGTGACAACAGGTTTTGCAGTCTGCTGTGAATCACGTACATTACTACATTGCTTATGGTAGGTCAGAGCCAAGACTGTACAATATGTAGCTTTGTAAGGCGGTGGCTCTGCTGTGGTTAGACTTCTCCAAGGAGGGCTGCTGTGCTACTCTCTCCGCTTTCCCCAGCATGATATAGGCCTTACTCCTGTCTGACCCTCTGCTTTGCCATTTCATTCCACTGGAGAAGAAGCGAGGCACAGGAAAAGAGACCATGTGGCTTAGGGCAACTGTCTGGTCCTGACTTGCATCAGTTAAGCCTTCACAGGATGAACACATGAGAAAGTACTCTTGCTATAGCTAATCAATGGCTTCCATCCAGCTTTACCTGACTTTACCATCCGTAGGTTTTGCAATCATGATGCCCTAGGTGACCCCTGGGGACTGAATTTTCTAACAGCTGTCCAGATACTTCCAGCCATGCTTTTGTGACCGGTGATTTCTCCACGACTGAAAAGCCAACGTAGCTTTAAACTAAAACTGCAGAGCTAATTAACTGCTTAGTGATTTGTCCTTGCTTCTTCATATTCCAATTATGATTGCAGCTCGTCTCGCTTGAGAAAGATCATGCTCCGTGGCCTGCAAAGAGACTTATTTCTGTGACTACAATTAAAGATAGGATTCTTTCCTAGTAATTAAAGATATGCTGTTGCAAGCTGTGCAAGTGGGCTAAAACCAACTCACTGTCTGCTGGAAAGCCTGTGAGCTGTGAGAGGCAAGTTCTATCTGTGTTTTTGCATTCCATCTGATGCTTATTCAGACACCAAGTCTGCAAAGATTCGCTCTTTTGCTTGACTTGGAAGGATCCATTGTCTTTCAGGGCCTTTAGAGAGTATCACGGTGACAAGTGTATGAGATCAGATGTTATGCTGTAAATCTGCTTTTAAAAGGAAAAAAAGAAAAGAAATAGGAAAATGTCCGCATTTCTACATTGAAGTGCCAGCATAGCAATAGTCAAAGATGTTTTGAATAGCAATAGACAAAGGCGTTTTAATAAGATTCAATGTATTTTTCAACATCTGAATTTCCCTTTAAACTTGTACTAGGTAAATGTTACTCAGTTGCCCTTTTAGAAAACAACAATTTGACTTTTTTTCCTCTTTGTATTCTGACAAATATTGGTTTTGATGAGTGTTAAGGGACTAAAACTGCTAAACATCAAAGTTCTCATTATCAACCAGCCAGCTGCACTCCTTGCTGCACCTCCTCATCACACACAAACCTGATCTTTTCTGTGGGGACCACCCCCACCCCAGAGATGCAGAACAAGTTCTTCTCTATGCTAACAGTGCACAACATTGTCAAATGATGTGTAATGATTTTATAATGTGAGCTAATGCCACTAGGGACTGAACTGAGACTTCTGATTTCATTACACTCACTGCTGAAACTGCTTTGGAATATGAATTTGGGGCAAAGATAAAAGGCTACGTTCATGTCCTTTACCCATCAAGCCTTGACCAGTATTATTTGGCATGGATCCAGACAAGGATCCTGCCCCAGGTATCTCAGGAAAAACCTTGTGATTTAGGTATGGAGCTATAAAACACTGGGAGTGCAAATAAGTACCTTTTACTGAGTAAACCTTTGTGCCCTGATTGAAATCTTAACATGAATCAGGAGAAACTTCCCTGCTGTGTCAGAATCAGGCCTTTGCTGCCAAAGACAATGGTCCTAAAATCTACTGTTTGTTAATATTAGTCTGCAGATTATATGTGTATGATAGAGGTGAGGTTTTGTTATTTCTGTCTGTTCTTAATTAAAACAAATGTACTAGTTAACCTTTAATTTGGAGACAGCTCTACAAATGTAAAGGTACCGTACATATGTGAACTGTGTACTAAATTTATGGTATATTCTGTTGAACTGAGTGAAAACTTTTTATACAATGACGGAAATGTAACCACAGTAGCAAATGGTGTTCCTTTACCTATTATTACTGCATTACCATGAAACCTAGGATACCTGTCTAATTTAAGTGATTTAATCTCTTTGTGTCCTAGGAGACTGTGAAAAAAAATGCCATAACATTTTTATCTAGGATGGATAATATGAGAATTAGCGTCCTTCTTCATTCTGATGTAATGAAAGAAACCCAGGCTTTCAGTAAAATTCTCATCTGTGTTAAGTATGACTGGTTCTATTGTTTTCAAGACAATTTATCCCATTTGTACCAGCAGAAAATGCAGGCCATGTTAGTGACAGCAAGGAGATGAACACCCTGAATATCTAACTAATTTTCAAATGTAATCTACCTGCTAATGTGTGATATGGGAGCTAAGTGTCTTTTATATACTCTTAAAGCACTTCAGATGCAGGAGGGATGGAAAGTAATCCACCTTCAAAGGTAATTATATTGGGAATTACACTACTTCATGCAGTAAACTGTATTCAGTACCCTGCCCCTTTTCTCCAGTACTGTACCACTGCCACTATTTTAGATATGAGTAAGAGTTAATCATAAGTAAATTAAATTCAATATGTGAAATGGGAAGGAGAAAGGAGAATCCTTACAAAGATATAAAAGTATCTAAAATATAAGCAGTGATTAAGCTTGTTTCCTCTTGTGCTTATGCACACTGCCCAAATGATTAACTTTCATCACCTAATAAATTTAAACTATCTTTGTTGTAGGGGTCACAGCCACTGTGAGATGGGAAGAAAGACCATAATAATCAAAAGTAAACCACGCCACTTTTTTTCCCTAGTACCGCTAATCTTAATTGAATCAATCTCATGGCATATGTTGACAGTGAAATATTGTTCAAACCTGGGAGGCCAAGCTGGACAGAGCTTCCAGAATAAATAATTAAAAAAAAAAAATCTTCCTTAATCGTTAATTTGTTCATTCACTCCTATTTGCTTCCATTCTTCAATGTCTTAGAAAACGTACCCCACGTAACCTTCCTCTTCAGCATTCATTTCCAAGTGTTTCTTCCAATATACTCATGTGTTTTTGAAGAAACTAATTTGCCTGAGATGAGTACAGCAGAGATGCTTATCTTTTTTATTTTATCTTCCTTCCTTCCTTCCTTCCTTCCTCCCTTCCTACCTTCCTCCCTTCCTCCCTTCCTCCCTTCCTCCCTTCCTCCCTTCCTCTCTCCCTCCCTCCCCTCCCTCCCCTCCCTCCCCTCCCTCCTTCCCCCTCTCTCTTTTTCATTTTTTTAATGGAAGTGTAGTTGGATATTTTAGAATTGGGCATTTTGTGGAAAAGGATAGCATTTCTAACAAATAGCAACAGAACTGAGTTTATTTTGGAGTTCAAGTATTTCCTGTTAGAGGATAGTGCATAAAACCTACTTGAACTGTGATAGAGTTGAGGAGTAGTTTACAACTTGTGGATTCACAGTAGCCCTAGTGCTGCAAAAGTCAGGCAAAGAGGTGAAAACCCAAAGAAGTTGTGGAAAAACTAGAGAATTTTGTGGCATCTGGATCAGGTACCCTTCAAACATATCTGAGGGTTTCACAATAATAAGAAGAACTGATAAATAATTAATATATTCTATGAGTTTGACTTTTTCTCCAGGATTTTACCAAGACTGGTAACATGAGAATTCCCCTGTCAACTCTTCTTTTAATTTTATTGTTATTTTGTTGCTATTAAGCAAGCAAACTGTATGCAGATACATGTGCCTACTTCCCCAGTTTCTCAGCACTTTGTATATATTGCATTATAGATTTGTCAGCATTACAAGATTACTTAAATTTGTGAACACACAAGATGGAGGAAGGCACTTAATGTATGAGCTATTATTTGTGTTTTTAGTCTTCATACCTGCAAATGTTTATATTTGCTGAATTACAGTGTGAAATCTCAAAAACCTAAGACCTTAAAATGAAATGTGAAAGGGTAGAAAGGGTAGAAAGGGTAGAGGGATCCTTGCAGAATTTGGCCCTTAAAAGCGACCTTGAAGCCTCTCTAAAGACAAGGCTAGATTCCATCTATTCTTTCTAAGAGATAGTTTTAATTAAATAATGTTGTAAGTGTGAAGTATAAGGAGAAAGGTTTTGATGAACAGCACAGTGTTTGTATTTTATGTAATCCATTGTGGGTCCATATAATTTAAAATGTTGCTATATTGTGCATTAATAAGACTCATTGAATGCAATTAAATGGTATTTGATGATGAAAACCAGATTTACTGGCTATGCACAATAAAATCTTCAACAGTAGCAGAACCTTGCTAGAGATGTGATGGTTTGTGCTAAACTTTACAACAGTGGTACATAACATTCACTTATTTTCCCAATACATTTAATCTGTCCCCATTTTATTATTCCATTTGATTTGGGTATGTGCAGACAGAGCTACTGTCTTAAGAGAGCTCGATTCTTAAGTCATTCCTCAGGGATCAATTGTACTGTATGGCTTGAACTTCTTCCCAAAGCAAGGAAGACACTTTCAAGTTCTTACTCTGGCATTTAAAAAAAAACCCAAACCAAACCAAATCCAATTTAGTTTTCAGAAATGAAAAATCCTTTATGCATTAGTAGGTACTGTCAGTTACAAAAGTACCCTAGAAATTAAATAGGAAAACCCCAAACCTTTCAAAATGATAAATAATCATTTAATCCATGCTTAAAATCAAGACTGTGTTTGGTAAAGTCTCTTTATCAAGCCTACCCTCTTTTAAAGTTTTGTCTTGTTTTATTTTGATGTATATCTTTATAGCAGAATAATTAATGTTTTACAAATTAGTGATGATGAAGTTGTTCACATTATTCTGAGGGCAATAAATCCACATGCACATAGTTTTGTATTATAGAGATCATTTAAGTGAGTGTAATTTTAACATTTTGATGACAGTTTTAGGATCCTACCAAGCAGTGATAAAGCTAGCAGTTACACTGTGATAATTCTGCCTTTCATTATAGCGCAGAGTTTCTCCATACTAAATCGGGCCAAGATGCAAGCTATTACCCCTGGGCAAAATTCATTTGTTATGCATGTATGTTATTCCTAAAATTATTGATAATACTTTTCATAACAGTTATTTTTTGTGGATTAACTTTTGCAGCTATGTTATTATTAAGGATATATTTATTAGTCTTGAATATATCTTGAATTATAAATACAATCTCAGAGCCTCTTTAAGTTGAAAGCTATTGTCAGTTATAATGCTGTAAGTCCACAGTGAAGTGGCATATTAAGCTGTTTAAGGAAAACATTAGAAAGAGGGTAAGGAATGTTCTGTGTGGCACTGTATTCAAGGCATAGCCCAGAAACCTTTATTTGCTGTAAGGAAAGCCAACAGTTATGCTGCTGAGGCTGATTACATTTCAAGAGTGTAAACTTGGTACCAGGCTTGTCATTTTCCTTTATACAATATACAAATGTATCAGCTGTTCAGGAGTCAGCAGCTGAAGCCCTTGTCAGTGGGGAATTTCAGCAAGTTGTAAGCTGGGTTTTGCTGGCAGAGATGCCCATTTGCAGCACAGGAAGTTGAGGCCCAGGCTACACTTTTAGTGGTGTCTTAGGCAGTTCTGAGGACATGTGGAGAAGACTGACAATTCCCGAGTAATATATTTCCTTACCTTCTCTTTTACCACCTTACTCTTGAGATCATCGCGGTCTATAAGATTAACCACATTGCAAGCTAGCAATTTTCAGGATGGATTTCACCATTTCTTTCTTTTTTGTCAGATGTTGCATATAAAACGATGTCATCTCCTCTGTCACTAATTGCCTTGTGAAGCCTGGCTGTGAGAAAAGCAGCTGAATAGCATAAGAGGCAGCATGGCATAGGAAGAGTGGTTTGGGTCAGTGGGGCTGGATCTAGTTCAGGACATGTACTGTATACTTGCAAGAAATTTCTCTGTGGTGTGATAAGGGCAGCTAGACGATTTATCTGTCTAGAGTTTGAGGTGCTACAGTGACATTTACTGTCACTTCTGCTCTCACTGACAGTGTACCCATGGCAGAAAATGTGGTGGGCTGCTGAAGTGTATTGTCCCTCGCTCTGTTGCATGTCTTCCCAAGTACATTTAGATAGAGGGTAGGTACAGTTCAGCCCTAAAACTCTATATCAATATAGTTTATTGTTTAATTAAAAGATAAATTACTGGGTTTGGATTAGAAAATGTGATAATGTCTTCCTTCTTTTTTCCTGTCATATTTACTAGTTCCAGCATTGTATTTTTTTTTTTCATGTGCTGTCTTCTCCACAAGAGCCAAGCACTTGACTTTCACCTGGTCTGATAGCAGACTGATGTTATAGAGGTCTTATTTAAAGCCATGAGGACGTGAGTCACCAAAAGGACATAGCATCAGCATAAATCCTATTTACTCATTTGTGTTTATAGAATGGAAAGGCAATACTGAGGTGAAGAGAGGGATGTTCAGTGCAGCAGCAGGTGGGACTAAGGGGGCTGCACATCACCTTTATCCTGCTGGGAATCAGCAGTCATTCCAGCTGCAAAATACATATGTCCTACAAGATGTCTTTATGTGTTCCCAGCATTCTAGACTTTGGCCTGGGTACATGTTACTTAATTTCAAGGACTTTCTGTGACTATAGAAACAGCCTAAGGCAGCCAAGTTCTCCATGTAGAGACCTAGCTGACAGTGTCCATCTAAATCTCTTTTCTTCACCTACTTTCTTGCCTCCTAGGCTGGGACATGGTTGCAAAGAGGCAGAGATGGGAAAAGAGCTGGAAGGGTGGCAAGAGGAAACATTTCCCCTTGTTGTCTGAATGGCACTTATACCTTTTACAAATTTGAGAAGAGTAAAGGAGTATGAGTGCAAGTGAAAGCCATCCCTCAGCAGGTCACTGTGCTTCCTGTATGTCCCATCTATTTTTAATGAGACACCAAACAGCTGCTGTAAGAACAAGCAGAAATAGCGTTATTCCAGCTGATCAAAACTAGGAAAAGGTCTAGTGTTCATTAGACATCTTTATGATCTTCTAATCGCAAGAAGAGCTTTCTTTGGGGATTAACTTCAGAGACTTGGATTTTCATGGTACACTAACTGTAATAAATAAATCTGAATACATCCAAACTTCAATGCCAAGGACTGAATCAAACCCACTTTTTTTTATACTAAAATATCCTGGCATTAAAAGGCTTAGCGTGTTGTGCTGTTCTGCTTAACAATGAGGTGAAAATGGTGCAGATGACTGTAGTAGTAACTAAAAAATGCTAGAACTCCTTTGTAGCTTCCCTTTAGGAGATAGTTTGAAGTTGCATGCTCAGACTTTTTCTTCACATGACTAATCCACTCTCCTGTGACCTATCTTTAGTTTGATATTGAATCAGGAACAAGAACTGTAGCTTCAGCTGACCCCAAACATTTAGTTACATTAATCACAGGGTGTTTTTGGACTCTGAGCGCACTAAATGAAAGACACTGTCTTTGCAAGACATTGATCAAGCAGCCTACAGGTATCAGTACATCGAGGCACATTAATCATCTGGTGCATTATCAGTTCCACCAGGAGAATATGTAAATGTGATTCCTGTCAACGATAAGGGAAAGCAGAATTTATTTTTAAAAGTGGTCCATCTGGAGCTGTTGATATAATCTTACCTAAGACAATAGGTTGTAAAGATACATTTTAGCAGGGCTGCCAATGACCATAAAGAACAAGCAAATTAAAGCTATCAATAAACCCCCCAAATTCCACCCCCCCAAAAAAAAATACCAAACCAAAAAAAAAAACCACCTACCAAAAAAACCACCTAAACAAACAAACCCAAAACAAAAAACAAGGGAAAAAAAGAAAAAGATAGAGGCTATACTTCAGTCATTTGTGGGAATTGCTGTTCCACAACATCGTGGAGGAGGCTTTTTCTGCTTAATAATCCAGTGCAGTTTTATGAAAGCTCTTATAATTGTTCTGTCACCACAAATGCTTTGTTTAAGAGTGGTGCTATTCTATTCTCTGCATCAATGCTCTTGCCCTAAAATAAACCTGTGATATACTTGTCTTGTGGCTAAGGATGTGATGCTCATACGTACTGTGAAACTGAGGCAATGGCTCACCTCTGCAGATGGCTCACCTTCACTCATATTAATGGCTGTCTGACGGAAGGATGCAATATGCATCTTGCTGAAAGCCCTTTTTGCATGGACTTACTTATACCATTGATTAAGGTACTCCATTTCTTCACAAGAAAATAAAACAATCTTTTATTTTTTATTATTATTTTTATTTTTTTTAAGCCTGTGCCAAATTGGTGGTTTGCCAGAGGGGCAACCACACAAATATGTATTCTGTCAGTGTGGGTATATGAAAAGCTCATTCCCCTCTCATGAAGTCATGTTTCCTGGTGTATATACTTCTTGAAGTTTTTCCTGAGGGGGTTAGAGACCTGGGGCAGGGAATTTGGTAGAGTTTGAATATATAAAATGGTAATCTTATTTCTACTTCTTCTCTCTTCAGTATTCTTTCTTATTTTCCCAGCACCTTTGGGCTGCAAAAGTGGATCAAGGAGTCCTTTGGGAAGACGAGTGCTTGTCTTTAAAGAGTGTTGATCTTGCTGGCTTTTGGACCCTGAAGACTGGAAGAAATGCAGTACAGTCTGTATGTGAAGACTGGGGACCAAGCTTGCTTTGGGTCTAATTTTGGCTCTGCTCAAGGCAGGAGGAAGTTCCCTACAGTGCAGCATCACAAAAAATTTTAGGATTTCTAAGCAGTTTGAAGGGCAGAAAGGCTAAATTGTGCAGTTTTTGAAGGAAGAGTGTTAAAAAATACATTTGAGGGATTAGGGTTGCAAAGTGATGTAATTAATGCCTCCTCATCTTGTAGCTGAGACAAGATGCGCAGGATTTATGTTTTCTCTCCTCATAGGATAGCATTTGGCTCTGTCTCACGGTCAACATTATTGTTCTCATTTAAATGTGTAAGAGTTAGGAAAACTTGAATGTAATTGTAATGTGTCTGTATAAACAAAGATATGATTAACTGCATATGCATAATGCTTCCTGGGACTCTAGGAAAGAAAACAATGTATAGTTTCTGCACATGCAAAAACCCTCTTTGAATGTCATTCCTTTTGCATATTTAATACTGTCTGTCATATTACAAGCATGTGCCTTTCATAATTATATTTACAAATACTTTTACTTTTTTCAAGGTCAAAGGATTATGTCTGCACATTCAATGACTAGTCATACAGTGTATTATAAGTGCCTTATGGATTCCCTTTATCATATCTCACTGTTGAGTAATATCATAACATTGCTACCAAGTGAAAGTGCTTGTTGGAATGCAGGATTTTTGTACAAATAGTCCCAGATCCCACAGACTAATGTAAGCATAGAAAGCACGCCAGTGTGTCCTTGGGCTCCTTGATATGTAGCTGCATCTTCACAGGTAATACTGTTCAAGGCATTTTAATATAAAGCTTTAAAGATTTTAAGTTTACTCTTTAAAGGGAAGAAAACATACAATACTTCTGGTTTGCATTGCACTTTGTATTTCTAAAAGATTTTTCAGGATAAGACCAGTTACTGACTTTTTCCTGCGTCCTCTTCTGCATCTCTAAAGAACACAGCTGGAAGTTAGTTAGTTGTATTGATGCAGTAAATCATGTAGGCTTTCAACATGCAATGGACACAGTTAAAACAGTAAAAGAAACTCATGATTTGCTCAGGAAAGGGAATAAACCGTATGGGCTGAACTGGTATAAAACATATACCATTTACATCTCAATCTGGGTCACAGATTGAGGATTTAGGAATCTGCAGGCTCAGTACTCTAGGTGAACATAAGCCAGCTGAAGTCTTCAGTTAAACCACGTGGAAGAAAAACCCCTCAGAAATTATGAGGTACTCATGAAGTTTCTAGAACAAGAAGGAAAACTTGTAATGCCTGTAATGGTGGTGGGAGACTTTGACCCACAGAGCTCAGGACTTCAAGGGTACCTGGAAAGGCTACTACCCAGGAAAGCCCAGAAGCTGCTGGAACTGGCTAGGTGGCAGAGAGATCCCAGGACCAAAACCAGCCCTGCCTGAGCAGGGGCTGCACTTTAGCAGCCTTTTGCATTGCTAGTGGGAGCTGGATATGACAAGTCAGGAGATTGTCATCCGTTGCACATATTTCTCTCTTCCCCTCATCCCTTAGTTCTACTTTTTTGTTTTCTTATTTTTTTCTTGAACTCTTTTTTTTCTCTCTTTCACTCTTTTTTCTTGTAGTTCTCAGTTATAATATCAGATTGGAATATTTAAGAGTGTCTCTAATGAAACAGGGCTTGTGCTGCCAGGAGTCATTTTTCTAAGGTGTAATCAACTAACTGATAAAAGTAGCTGATTATAGCAGCAAGTTCACTCCACAGCAGTAAAGGGAGACGTAGGGTTCCCATTACAAGACTTGTTATTGAAAGGTTTATAGCTCAGTTATTAAAAAGACAGTCCCTGAAATTTGGCATTTGTTATTACTGTAGAGAGAAGTTTTTCTGAGTCCAGTATTTAAAAGTCTGGTTTATTTTACTGTATTCTATTTCATTCTTGTGGTCTATGGGCATAGAAACAATGAGAAAAGATATGTGCTCATACTAGTTCTAGTGGCAAATAGCAAAGGTAAATAAAGAGTTTATAACAGAGCAGAATAAAAATTGCTCCCCAGGTCTTGAAAGAGCTGTCCTTTGGGCAACTTTGAGCCCATTATACAGTAGACAAGCATAAAGCCAGTACTGCATAATATGCTCTTGTTGATTTAGCTGTTGTGGCCCTTAGAAGACCTGGGTGTTGTTGAATCTGAGGTCTCGGGCCAGCACTAGGGCTTGGACATCCCTGGAGGCTCCAGAAATTCTTGTAAATGATGATGAGTCAACTTAAGTTCTGAGACAATTTCTTCTGTGTGTTTTTTCCCTTGAGAAGGTCTAACTCATGATTGATGCCTTATTAATCGTACTTATTGTATCACAGTAAGTTCATGCTGTGGCCTAACTTTGAGGAAACTTTCAGAAGAGGAAGGCATTGTCTGGTTGTCTCAGACTGCAGATATCTCTGTGGCTGCTGTGTTCTGGTCTCTGTACTTCTTTCTTGGAATAAATTTTGTCTTTGGTAGGAATAAATAGGGTTTATTTTACACTAAGATCATCTCTTAAAGCATATATATAGGCTGCTGGAAATTCTATGTGGGAACAATAGAGTGGTGTGTAGCATTGGGAATGTAGTCAAAGATCAAGAGAATATTATACAGATATAGTTAAAAAAAGAATTATATTAATGTGACATTGAAGGACAATGAAAATAACAAGAAAGATGGAATGCAGAGGGCATACACTTTGTGTTATACATTGGATGAGAATATAAAACCATACAAATTATAATTTTAACAATTTCATTAACTTTTTGAAGTTGTTTTTAGTGCAGGGGCTTGGCTTGTGTTGACAGTTCCTTCCTTTGGGATCACTGCAATGGGATCACTGCAATGGAGCTATCTCCCATGTTTCAATAAACTATTCCTTTTTCTCCCCTTTTTCCTTTCCTTTTAAATGAAATATGTGCTGATCTTTAAGAATGCGAGCTGCCTCATTTATTGCAACAAAAATACATATGTGCTTACAGATAAGGAAGCAGGGAAAGGTATGCAAGGATTGCCTTCTTTTTAATACATATAAAGGCGTTCAAATAAAAGATAAGCTGTTTACATTTTTAGTAATTGTCCTGGGTTCAGCAGTAGCAGTCATTTTTCTCCTTCTTAGTAGCTTGTGCAGTGCTGTGTTTTTGACTTTCCGCCTGGGAACAGCGCTGATAACACTGAAGTTTTTAGTTGTTGCTCAGTAATGTTTAGTCTGACCAAGGACTTTCTGAGTCTCATGCTCTGCCAGGGTGGAGGGGAAGCCAGGAGGAAGCAGAGACAAGACATCTGACCGAAACTAGCCAAAGAGGTATTCCATACCACTGCACATCATGCCCACTATATAAACTTTGGGCAGTTACCCGGAAGGGTTAGATCACTGCTCGGGTCAGGCTGGGTATCAGTCGGTGGGTGGTGAGCGGTTGTATTCTCTTCCCTTGTTATTTTCCTCATCATGATTATTACTGGTGGTAGCAGCAGTAGTTTGTGTTATACCTTGGTTACTGGACTGTTCTTATCTCAATCCATGGGAGTTACATTCTTTCGATTCTCCTCTCCATCCATCTGGGAGTGGAGGGGACGAAGGGGGGAGCAAGAGAGCGGCTGTGTGGTTCTGAGTTACGGCTGGGCTTAAACCAAGACAGTAATGTCAATATCCTATCAGGTTTGGGCATGTTGCTGTTTTTTTAGCAGTTGTGGACTGGTTTATATCACAGTCATTTTTAGGGGATTTTAATTTTTTTTTTAAATCATTTATGCTTCATTGAGTGCTGGGAATGATTTAAGGGTTCTTTTGACATTTCTAAATGGAAGTTCACTTATCTGTATGTATGTATTTCTCTGCATATGTGTTTTGCTAGAATGTTGCAGTATTTTTCTTTACTGCTGCAGGCAATTTTTAAATTTTATCGTTCTGCTCTTTTTTTTTTTTCCTCTCTTTTTTTCTTTTTCTGAGAAAGATGACTTTTAAAATACAGATAGGTATTCAAAAATCTCTGTTTACTATTCCCGAATTATTCTGGTTTGAGGTGCACAAATACTAGAGAAATGATGTTTACTTGAAATTTTCCATGATGTCCCAAAGGCAGCCACCTGGAAATTTTAAAGAGAGAAAGCTAAAGTATTTATGAGGAGCACTGTGGTGGCTCTCTCTATCAGGATCATCTTAAGAGACATTGTTTATAAATGGATTCTGAGCTTCAATCATTTTATTAGGATTTTTATTTGTGCACATTAAAGCTAGGTACATTATAATTGACCCACACTTACTGCAATTGCTGAGCCAGTCTGTTTGCTAACTACCTGAGGACATTCTCACAGCATGCTTGGTTACTGTGTAATTTGGAAATGCAAGTTCACCTTCAATTATAAGTTTGTCTTTTCTTCTAAATAATAAAATACTTCCAGGAATATGGACACACATAGAAAATTCCAACCCTGATTTTCCAATGCCCCTTTTGAGGCTATTGTGTTTTTAGTGTGCTACCATGTTAAATCATTGCTTTGCTAACACATCCCTTGGGCTGCACTCTGGAGATGCTAGTCAGAAGATATTTCCTTGGTTGAATATATGCAGAATAAAAACTATTGCCATTTGAAAGCATTATTGCATGGGGGGAAGGACAGGGGGGAAGGGCAGGAGGGAAAGCACAGGAGGAGGATGTTGATTGTGACTGACATGCTCCTTAATATCTGATGTGGCTTTCACACTTGGAAATATTCAGGACTCCATATGTTCTAAAAACCCCACTGAACAGTGCATATAACATTGCCTTTATCATTCTTTAATCTCAGTTTAATTGCTGTGGTCAAATTACCCCACACTTAATAACCCACAGCTTGGTATATTATTTAATATGGTTGACACATACTTTGTTTCAAATGTCAGTGCTGGTAAAGCCCTGAAGTTGGCAATGCTGTGCATGATAGATGGCAGAGGAGATGGATCATCTGTTCTTTGTCTGTGCTATTGGTATGTTGGCTGCAACTTTTTCAACTGTGACACTAGACTCATGCCAAACCCAAAGCTACTGAATGGGTAACATTATCCCTCGTATCTGATGTTTTGTAGCTGATCATTCTCAATTTCTCTGGCTGTTTTTACAGGAATGTGTAATATTATATCACCCAAGTCGAAGTGGTGAACTAGTGTTGTTTCAAATGGGCTGATTTAATTATTTCAGCACGCAGTGGCACCTTTGTTATTAAAGGATTTTCACAAAGCAGTACATAGTCTAATTATGAATTTACACAAGAGACCATAACAGCATCTGCTGGGTAAATAATATACATTTGTAAAATTGTTTAGCTACTAATTTACACAGCCAACTACTGAGACACTGAAAGGCTGTTGCATTCTGTCATGTCAGCTCTCAAACACTTCCAAGCATTCCTGCTTCTCTTTACAACTGTTAACGAAATAATGAAAATCACATAACTTAAACTCCTTTCTAGAAAAAACAGTTCTGTTTGGAGCTGGTTATTTCAGCTGCAATTTCATTTAGAGCTGCCTTCTTCACAGCTTGGTAGCAGTGCACAGGAAGAGCTAGATCGCTGATATTCCAGGGCCTGTATTTACATTTACACAAGCATGCAGGCTAAGGAGGAGGTGTACATTTTCATTCTGGATTTGCTCTGTTGGTGCATACCCGTTTCTCAAGCCAAATTAGGTGGTCTCCAGAGACTTTCTCCCTGCATAGGAGGGTTTAGGGTAAGAGACATGTGCCATTGTCACTTCTGTGTCACATCCCTGCAACTATGGACTGCAGCTAGGACATGCTTATCTGAATAATCTTTGCCTACAATCTTGGTCCCTTGCAGCTATAAAAGGTGGGTGCCAGTCACAACAGGTCAGGGGTTGCACTGACTTGTTCTGGGAAGAGTGGTTGGTCCCATTTCTGCAGATGCAAGTGCAGTTCACTCATTGAGAACACTTTGGCCTTATTTTGGCGTCTGGGTGTTGATACAGAGGCACAAATTACCCTCTTCTGAGGACAGCTATAATAGAGTCATGCAGCTCCTGGGTAACAAGATGATGACATCTGGGGAGTAAAATGCTGGTCTAAGGTAAAATTTTTGCCAAATCAGTGAGACTGACATTCTTAGACTGGAACCCGTTAGTGATTAGTGAGAATAAGATTTAAGATTTCTCAAACCCACAACTACATGCAGCTTTGCAAATTGGAAAGAAGCGGTTTAGCTATGGCTTAGTGCTAAGAAGAGAGTAGCTCAGTGTTAGGAAATGCTTTGAGTATCCTAACTATCCATGGAGATGCAATTGGCTACCAAAGCAAAACTAAGCAAAACTGAAAAAGAGTAGAAAAAAATGTAAAGAAGCATATACTGGGTGATCCTATCTCTTCCTGTGTTTCTGGCACACAGTAGATGAATGTGGAAGGAGAACATAATGGTTTCATTGCCATCTGTGCAGTAAGATGCCCATCAAATTGAAGTCTTATCTTTTTGCCGGCAGGAAAATGGACAAGCTCTCCCATAGCAAATCCTGTATTTCCTCACAGCTGTCTCACCTATGTAAGCCACAGAGCCTTTTCCAGCAATGCTGAGAAAAGATTTGTGTCTACAGTGCAAGAAAAGGTCTTCTTCCCCATTTATGTCTGAATTCTACATCAGCAGGCTACCTCTGAGGAAGCAAATTTGGTCTGGTTTTCCCAAGCTCCCTATATTCCAATTAAACATCATGCGTAGAAGATGATCCTATGCCTCCACATTAAAGCTTGTGTTTCAGATTAGAAGCGCATTCACGAAGCACTGTTTATCCAAAAAAGAAAATCAATATAGCTATCTTTCTTGATTCCTTGAGCAAAGCATGTGACAAAGGTGGGATAAAAGAGTGGGAAATGTTGGAAACAGGGACTCTGCTTCCTCAGCAGGAGTGATGATACTCATCCGCTGTGCCTCTTCCTCCTGCATCTGTGGTGTATTTTCTCTCAAAATAATGAGAGTGGTTTTGGGAAAGAAAATCACCAGCGCCTCAGAAGAAAAAGAGTATTTTGAAATGTGTGATATGGGACTGTCAACCTAGAGAAGGCTTCTTCTAATAAATATCTGATCAGTTTATATATAAGATCCTTTTAGCAGCAACATAATAGCTGGATAAAGGAGCAAAATACTTATTGATTATGTGCATTGTGTCTTTTGTTTCCATATTGTGTTCATATTGAAGGCAACGTGGCACATTGTTGGAGAAGAAATATATTTTTCTTTGTTCCAGTCAGTAAAGTAGCTTTACAGGACTCTCAGCTCTTGTCCAAGTGTATCATTCTATTTGTGATGGCTTCATAAACTAAGCTTGCTTGAAAGATTCGAGGATGAGTCAGCCTGAAAGAAGACGTAATTAATATTTTACTGTAAATGGTTTGGAAGTAAGATTATCCATGATAATCGTAACTGTTACCCAGCTGTGCATAATGAATGGTGGTTGGGGTGGGTAAATGGGGAGTTGAGAGAGAGAAAAACAGAGTTTAAGATGAAAGAAGCTTTCAGTGAAGACAGGATCATAGCAGAAATGTAGTAGGAGAAGTGAAATATAATTAGGAACGTGACATCAATATTGGATTTACAGAATGTTGGCTAGCAGGTGGGTGGAGTTTATTTGACTGTTTCAGCTGGGGTATTGAATCACACAGATGCAGTCTTTAAAATTATTTTAGACTGTGAGAAAAAAGGTAACAAGAATGTTCAAATACACGAGCTCCCACCACCAGCATGTGTCCTCACTTGTTCTCTTGTAGCTCAAATAATCACCTCTCAGTTAAGATGGTTCTTGCTCTTCCTCTGTCATTCCTTGTTTCTGCAGCGTTGCACTGGAAAGCGGAGGGGATATTGGGTTTCCTTTCATCAAAATGTCAAGTCAGGGAAACATCTGGTTTAAACAAAACGTGCAAAAGGTCTGAAAGAGAATTGTCTTTTTTTTTTTCTTTTTGGCATTTTTTTTTTCTGTATGTTAGACACCTATTTTTATTAAAATAAAATTTATGAGTATAATATGAATGGAAGACATTTGAAAGATTGAACTGTAGAGTAATCAGAAAGGAAATCTATAAATGCAAAATGTCCACCAGAATGGACAACACGAATCACTACCTGGACTCCAGGGTGGAAGCATCAAGATAGAAACATTTGTTTCAGTTTATAAACTTTTTTGCAATTCAGCTGAAATATCAGCACCTCCTGTGATATGAGCATCAGATTTATTATCAGCTTCTCAGGAATTGCAAAACAGCCTAACTCCACCCAACTGTTAATAAATCAGGTGCTGAAAGCACTTCAAATGAGAACTTTGCTGAAGAAACAAGTAACTCATGAGGATCAAAGGCTCAAGTCAGTTAAACTGTCCATTTGCCCCTTTGGCATAATTAAAATATATTTTCAAAAAAGAAGAAAAGAGAAAAACAAACAGAATAAGAAATCCTGTGACCTGACATTTTCATCAGACTAAGACAAATATTAAAGTGGGAGCGGACATCAGTAATTCATTCACTCTGATTCTGCAACCCTGAGTTGTATAATATTGCAGAGTTCGTAAAGCTTACAGATTTTATCCAAAGCCCACTCAAGTCAATAAAAAAAAGAGTGTTCCTTTGTATTTCAGTGTTTTGGATGTGGCTGTTGGGAGCTGCTTGCAGCAACCACCCACTCTCCAATGAAGATGACTTGCCCCTTCACTGTATTTCCCTGTACTCCACTGACATTACACAAATGCACAAAATCAGCTGAAGGCCAGGCTCCTAATAAAAGAAATTGCCAAAAGAAAAATATTGTAATACCCAGCTTCCTGGATTAATTAATAAAATTACTTGCTCATCACCACAGATTACATGCTGGGCATTTAGCTGGTATGCTGTAGGGAAGGGGTGAGAGAAAACTTCAGAAGTGGGTGGAGATGTGAGGAAGAGAGAGGAGGACACAGGTTAAGAAATATTATGAATATCGATTTGTGATTGCAGGAATATTCTTTTAAACAGCACATAGCTCTGATTTGCACGAACATTGTTTGCGTGGCTAATAAGCTGAAGCAGTCAGTGACGTTAACATTGACAGCTTTCCAGGAAATATATTTTCACAAGCTCTAACTCTGCTTTTTCCCCTCGCAGTGGGCACAAACTGGAGGGATTTTTATTATTCAGTGTCAGCAAGTCTCCTACTGTGTTTGAGTTTCCT
Organism: Ara ararauna; assembly: GCA_028858755.1. NCBI lineage: Eukaryota > Metazoa > Chordata > Aves > Psittaciformes > Psittacidae > Ara > Ara ararauna. Next base: position 19,458,493 of record CM054410.1, read on the forward strand.
CTTTCTTTCCTGCGTCTTCTTACTGATGGTGGGCAGAAGAAGACAGGTGGTTGTTATGAACTGGGTGCTTTTTCTTTTTCTGGATGACCATTCAAGTCATAAAGAGAATGAGAAAGAATGTTTGGATGATTATGTTGCCATGTGGCAGTCTGGATGGCTTTTGTATGTCAGAGTAAGTATGGACTTCATGGGTGTCTGTGTTACCCTTAGTAGATGATGTATTGGTCTTGTGGGCAGCAGAAACAACCACAGGAGGAGCATTAAGGTGAGCAGGCAGGGCTGAGGCATTTCTCTCAAACTCGATAGTGAAGCAAATCTGAGTCACAAACAGCAGTGTGGGTGGAAATGGTCTTTTGGAAGAATTCATGCTTTCAGGCTTGCAGTTGTAATGCTGAGGGATAAAAGCTCTTTTTCTTTTGGAAACCCAGGTGCACTACCACTGATCTGAGCTGTAAATAGTGCAGGAGGGAAACCAGTCATGTTCCTGTGGTAGCGACGTACACCTGAAGTCAGTACAATAAATGGATGACTCACTGGGTCAATGTGTGACTCTAGATTTTACTGTTTGCACATGTGGTTGGTTTGGTGTAAGAAATTGGAGAGCAACCTAGTTTATACTGGGTTGAGGGCATTAGGAAATCTGGGGAGTGGAGTGGCTGAAAGCCGTGCTATTTCAGTTGGGCAAACATCAGTCAAGAAAAGAGTGTTTGCTGTCCGTCTGTTTCATTTTTGCAGGATATCTGACATTAGGAATGCAATGTCCTTCAGATGTGACAGATCTATTCACTCCCAACACTGTGCTCTAGGAAGAGCCATTTCAATCTTTGGAGTGGTCTCCAAACACAATGTTGTTCCAGCAGTTGTCTTTAGTAGGGATTCACAAAAAGTGCTGGTCCTGGTGTTTGCTCTGCAAACCAGGGGAGTTTTCACCAGCCAGGCTGTGATGTGTAAAATGAGAGATGCTGCTGATTCAGCCCAGAGGCTTGTTTTCAGAAAGCTCATGTGGGTTTTCCTTTATTACTGGCATTGGGAAAAATGTTTTTTAGCCTTATGCTTTAAAATTAGTGTTGAGCTATTTTGTTTAGAGTTTACTTTTCCATTCACTGGATTGGTAGCAGAGCTGATGCTGGCAGCAGAAGGGTCAATATTTCAATCTTTAGCCTTCTTTGAAAGGTACTTGAGTATAATAATTCTCAGCGCAGGATGCAACTCTTCTTAATTGACTTTAAAGGCAGTATAATGCAGGTTGGGCTCCCTTTCTGAAGGCTGGGCAGTTCTTCCCACAGAGGCTGTGAGTCTGTGCTAGCCCAGGATGTACATCCCTCCCAGACAAAACTTTGTGCACCTCGCAGTGTGAGCTTCCAGCTCTGCAAAATGGCAACAACAACTTGATCTTTCCCAAGCTTAATTAATCTGCTGTTTGTTAAAATTGTCAAGGCATAATGTTGGATAACCTGGTAGAAGCTTTTTGATCTGTGTAGATACCAGGAAATTTTAGTCTGCGTAGTAGGGAAAACTAGGAGATCTGGAGTCAGGGAATCAGGTTTTCTATGACTGATACAGGGCTGCACTGTACTTTTGATACAGATATGTTGGGAACATTGATCGGTGAAGTAGACGCATTCACTGTGTGTAGTAATTCTGTCAACAGATCTCATGGTATACAGCCAGCCTAATAATCACAAGTGCTTCTTCCTATTTAAAACCAGAAAAGGTACTGACATCTTTTATCAGAAAGCCAGACAATTTGTATCCTGTGACAATTCTATATTATGGATCCCAAGAGGCTTTCCTCACATTCGTATTTTATCATGGAAATCACAGCTAGTGCTGTTTATTTTCTATACCTCTGCACAGTTTTCAAGGTGTTGCCAGCAGGACCTGTGCTGATACTGACATGTGTTGTTGTCACACTGCAAGATCTGATAGAAAGCCCTATATATATAAATATCACTGTTTTCTTGGATCTTCCTTTGCTTTCAGTGGGCTTGGAAACACTGGTGCTAGTTTATTCACATGCTTTGTCTGCTTTGTAGACTTTTTTCCTACTTCTAAGAAACAACTTGCTCCTAACAGACTGGAGTATTGGAGTATCAGTCTCTTTTGTTGCTATTTTTATGTTAGGTAGCTGTGTACATGTCATTTTCTAGCTATTACTACAGAGTGGGATAAGAATAAATGTCTGGGGTAAAAGGAGAAAACCTTCATTATTTGGGAAAATATGTGGCTTTTACCTGATGTTTTCTTATCACAGTATTCCCATTTTGCTGCTTTCAGTAAGTTCAGTGCCCAGACCCCCACCAGAAGTTGGAAGGATAGACAGCAGAACTGCTAGGGAAATGCAGGGCTCCATTCACACAGCGGCACGCTGTCCTCTGTTTTGACAGGAAAGCTAAAATGTCACTCAAGTACCTTCCCTCTGGACTTCCCTTACACTAGGGATCAGTAGTACATGAGAATGACCCATCCCCAGTGTACTGACATCCACAAACTCATGATTTGTCATGGTTGCAGTTCCTTGAAACTAAACTTTGGGTTTGTGAGAACAACAGGTTCTTCATGCTGATCCCCAGTGATTTGAATTGCTTTGCCTGGCAGACTGTCAACCTTCTCTGAAGTTATAATCATCTGTTTAAGGCTTGGGGCAGATTTTGGCTGAAAATATTTTTTCCTGAACTTACCTACAACTTGTTCCTCTTTTACAAAACAAATAAATATTAATATAAAATGCATACATTCACACATTCATACACATTTGTATATGTATTCATATAATTTTTCGCACTTCAAGAAGGCATCTTAAAGACAGTTCAGTAGTCCAATGGACAGTAGGTCACACAGCAGCCAAGTACACTGCCTAATTCTTTTTTCTTGCAAAGAATACAATTAGTTTTTATTGCTACATGTATTAGAGACTCGTTTTTATGTTTCTGAAGCCCACACAGTGCAGTAGATGAATCCAGCATACCCATCTCAGAAAGCAGCTACATTCCTCTTACTTTTATTTGAGATTGAGATGCCAAAAGATGCTTAAGCCTTGATTCTTCATGTTATGACACCTTGTTTAGCTTACTCCTGCACAAAATGGCATGTTATCAAACCAGATGGCTTTGCATCATCTGTCTACAAAGCAGGGAAGGAATCAACATAGAAATCTAAAGATGAATTTACTCCTTTCTTTTCTCTACCCCATATATAAACTATCCAGATGGTTTTGGTGATGGAATAGTAATGACAGTGGGGTGGTAATTTCATCTTGAGTTTTACGAGCAAAAGGAGGGGCCAAGAAGGAAACCAGGTATGAAGGTTGCCAAATATATCTTCCATTTATCATTCCAGCCAACAGGAGCTAAATTATTTCTGAGTGGCAATTTTAAAAGGGAGGGAGAAAAGCAACATACACTAATGTGTGCAAACACGTAGCTCATGCTACAGAGGTGTCTCTGAGGAGTGGCCGGTTTGGTGAGCCAAAGTATAGTCCTTCCCACAGGAGAAGTACATTGTGTTACTCATACTGGAATTCTAGTCATGCTGCTGGAGATAAAGTACCTGGAAGCACACCCAAATGGGAACAGTCTCTGTACTAGGGGTAACACAAAAGATGGTAATTTTTTACAGGAGCTGGAAATGAAGGCAATATTTCTGTCCAAAGTACTCTCACTTGGGGCCCCAGCAGTGTTTCAGTCCTGGATAGCGTGCATTATGCTTTTTTTGCACAGGAAAGAGACTTATATAAATTTTCATATCAAATACTGCCAGAATTCAGCAAGAAGAAAGGAAAACTTCATCTTTTGCTTTGCCATTTTCATGCTGTTTCCAAGGAGGTAACTGTTGCTTTAGACTGTGTTAAAGAATGGGGAGCTGCTGATGTAACCAGCTCAGGATGTGGCCTGTCACATCCACTTTGTGAAGTCTTTTCAATGCTGTTCTGAAAAGAGTTATGAGTAGATATTCATCCTGTGAATGGGAAACAATGCGCTGGAGTCATTCATACTGGACTGTTTTATAATAAAATATTTTTCAGCTGCAGACTTACATTTACTTTTCTAACCATTGCCAGTATTATTATATAGTAATTATAATTTACCCGTACAAATTAGTTGGGTAAGAGGAAGGATTAAATGGCATATAAAAAACATACTGACCGGAACTAAATAGAAAATTCCAAGGAGGAGTCCTTAAAATAAAGTGGTTGCATAATATTTAATTGTATAATATAAACTGTAATTTCCCAGAGGACATGGTTTTAATCTTATGGTGGTTAGCCATTACATTTGGTCCATTTATAATCATTCTGAGCAACTTAAATACAAATTTTAGAAAGGATCAAACTTTTTTCCCCATTAATAATGCCTAGTGCTTTCCCCACAGCTTATTCATCTCCAAAGCTCTTTTCCAACATTAGCTAATTATTCTTTTTTCTAATTAGTAGAAATTGACTATGGTCAAAAGGGCCATTCAACCAATTAGCACAGTTTTACCTTCAAATCTCAGAGCTTCTGACCCAGAGCTTTCAAATGGTTGATGAAGACATCACAAAGAGGTTGTACTGAGCTCATATTAAAGGCAGCCAACTGGAGAAAAAGAAGTAAAGAAAGAAGGTGAAAAAACCCACCTCAGGGAAGTGTATCAAATCTTCTCATTTACAGCTTTCCCCAGGGGCAGCAGTGTGAAGAATGAAGGGCCAGGTCCAGGGCTCTTCCTGCCCTGCGCACAGCTGCATGAAACCCAGGGCAGGTGGGCTAACTCTGACCTTATTTTGAAGGCTTAAAGGCATGTGGGGTTGGTAGTGGCCACCTGTTCAGAGGCTACTTCTGTTCTTGTTGTGCACTGGATGTAGTAAGGGTCATTGTGGTGTTACTTGAGTGGTGGCCCTGTACATGTCATGTTACTGACTTGCTTTTTCCACATCCTGAGTAATCATTATCTTTGCTCTGGTGTGTGTATTCCTTCATTTTTTAATTAAATGGTGGCAAACTAAGGTAATACACAACAAGATGGATTTAAGAAGTGATTTTGGGTTTTTAAAGTCAAGTTTATGTTCAAACTCTCTTCTCCAAAGTGTTTCATCTGAGTCTTGCATGTAGTTCTGCCACTTGCAAAGAGTTGCATTGCTTGCTCTTTAAGCATTCATATGCATCTGTAACTCAGTAGCTGTAACCTATAGGTAGAAGAAAACATCTCTGAAAATGTGAAGAAGTTCACCCTGCCTTTGTGTTCTGAATTTCTTTACTGATTCCTCTAAAGAGGCAGGTAAATGACAAATTGTCAAAGAGCACCAGCTTGGTTTGGCTACTTGAGAACAGATGTGTATGTGAGACTTGTTTATGTTTCAGAAACTGTGAATGTTTTAACCCCGAACGACAGTGTGTGCTCCAGGAGATTAATATCAGCATTACATGGACTTGCTGAGAATAAATTAACTCTTGATGACACGATTACTGTCTTAGCAGTGTTCACTGCATACAATTGCATGGTGTCTAAGATATTAATGTGTTTTTGTGAAGAATTTAGGAAACAATTTATTTATATGGCTGTGCTTCATTCCATATCACACCAGGACATCAATTAGCTACTATCGCCTGTAAACGAAATGTAAATCATGTGTCTTATTGGTTATGAGGATAATACTGGGCCAATAATTCACAAAGAATAATTCATTCTGTGAATTGTTCCTCATTCTGTGCTCATGAATTCTTCACAAACAGGTACAACTTTTTCAGGTTTTAATTTTTCAAATTATTATGATGGATTCTTCTTGATTACAGTTTACTCATGGAGGCTTTGAATATTCAGGGCTTAGTTCGGAGTTATTTTGTTTGGTGACCAGTACAATATATTTCTTTCTTGACTAAATTGATGCAATTTTTAGAGTCAGTTGATTTGTGAGACCTAACGAAAATATCCTTTACAAATTTTTGTAGATTATCATAAACTTGAGGAAAAAAAAAATCATCTGACACTGGCTAGAAACACATAAAAAAGTGAACCTCCAATATGGTGAAAATCAGACTAAGCTTTAAAAAAGATTTATGTAGAGATTTTGAGGAAAACATACTTTGGGAAATCATATATAAAAACTAGAATCATTCTCAACCCCAGTGCAGCTTGTAACATTAGGGACAAAAAATAGTGCCTCAGGAGGATAACTCCAGCCATTTTTAAAAGAAAAATAGTTAAAAAAAAAACAAACCAGCAAACCACAATAGCAAACCCCAAGATATGTATGGTCTTTAGTTCCAATTTTTTTTATTAATTTCTGCACAATATCATAGAATCATAGAATAGTTAGGGTTGGAAAGGACCTTAAGGTCATCTAGCTCCAACCCCCCTGCCAGGGGCAGGGACACCTCCCACTAAACCATGGCACCCAAGGCTCTGTCCAACCTGGCCTTGAGCACTGCCAGTGATGGAGCATTCACAGTTCCCCTGGGCAACCCATTCCAGTGCCTCACCACCCTCACAGTAAAGAAATTCTTCCACATATCCAATCTAAACTTCCCCAGTTTAAGTTTGAGCCCATTATCCCTTGTCCTCTCACTACAGTCCCTAATGAAGAGTCCCTCCCCAGCATCCCTGTAGGCCCCCTTCAGATACTGGAAGGCTGCTATGAGGTCTCCAAGCAGCCTTCTCTTCTCCTGAACCGCCCCAACTTTCTCAGCCTATCTTCATATGGGAGGTGCTCCAGTCCCCTGATCATCCTCGTGGCCCTCCTTTGGACTTGAACCAACAGTTCCATGTCCTTTTTATGATGAGGACACCAGAACTGCACACAATACTCCAAGGGAGGTCTGACAAGAGCAGAGTAGAGGGGCAGGATCACCTCCCTTGACCTGCTGGTCACGCTCCTTTTGATGCAGCCCACACTGCCAGCTCATGTTCATTTTTTCATCAACCAACTCCCCCAAGTCCTTCTCCGCAGGGCTGCTCTGAATCTCTTCTCTGCCCAACCTGTAGCTGTGCCTGGGATTGCTCCAACCCAGGTGGAGGACCTTGCTCCTGGCATGGTTAAACTTCATCAGGTTGGCATCAGCCCACCTCACAAGCGTGTCAAGGTCCCTCTGGATGGCATTCCTTCCCTCCAGAGTATCAACCGAACCACACAGCTTGGTGTCATCGGCAAACTTGCTGAGGGCGCACTCAATCCCACTGTCTATGCCACCAACAAAGATGTTGAACAAGACCAGTCCCAACACCGATCCCTGAGAAACACCACTTGTTACTGGTCTCCAGCTAGACATTGAGCCATTGACCACAACTCTTTGTGTGTGGCCATCCAGCCAGTTCTTTATCCACTGAGTGGTCTACCTATCAAATTGATGTCTCTCCAACTTAGAGACAAGGATGTCATGTGAGACAGTGTCAAACACTTTGCACAAGTCCAGGTAGATGACATCAACTGCTCCACCCCTGTCCATCAGTTCCGTTGCCCCCTCATAGAAGGCCACCAGATTGGTCAGGCAGGATTTCCCCTTAGTGAAGCCATGCTGGCTGTCACCAACCACCTTTTTTTTTTCATGTGCCTCAGCATGCCTTCCAGGAGAATCCGCTCCAAGATTTTGCCAGGCACTGAGGTGAGGCTGACTGGTCTGTAGCTCCCTGGCTCATCCATTTTCCCCTTCTTGAAAATGGGGGTTATATTTCCCTTTTTCCAGTCGTTGGGAATTTCACTGACTGCCATGATTTTTCAAATATGATGGACAGTGGCTTAGCAACTTCATTTGCCAGCTCCTTCAGGACCTGAGGATGGATTTCATTTGGCTTTAAAAGTAAAAAAGATCTGAAAGGTTTGACATTTGCATTTTTAGGAGGTATGTTTATGTTGGCAGCATGAGAACAAGGAGGAAGAGGTGTATTTTCTAGGAAATGGTGCTTTCTGAACACCTTGGAGCTGATTTAAGAATTTTCCTGAATACCTTCTCTCCATATAAACAAAATAGCAAATACGTATTATAAAAAATTAGGTAATTTTTATTTTGCCTTATATAGAGCCTGAAATAATTTTCCTGACCCAAAATTTATCTTTTTTTGCCTGTAGATGCTGGCACAAATTAGAGACAATTTAACCATGCCAATTTTTGAACCCCTCCTCAGTTCAGCATATGCATTGGAAGTGAGCTAGCTGTTTTTACCAAGATACTGCATGTGTGTTGACTGTTGGGTGGAGGGTTGAACCAAGTTTTCTTCATTTTGCTGAAAATAGATAAGATGGAAAATTTGCAAGTGTTTAATTTTTTTTTTTGGTGTTTGATTCACACAGATGCTCAAACTCTTTCTTCTCTGACCAGCCTATGGAGAATCTGAAATCCATCCTCTTCTCTTACATTGCTAGGCATGCCTTTCCCATGCTAATAAGTTAAGAAACTTTTATTGCACTGAAGAGCACATAGAGTTCATTGCTTTACTATGACCTTTCCTCCTTTAAATTGTTTCATTATTGTGACCAGTATGGACCAAAAATAAGATGTAAAAATGTTAGGAACATTTATTTCTAAGAAGGTTAAGCAACTTTTACTATGTCCTTTTTACATTCTTCCAGACCTTCTAAAAAGAGACCGTAACGTGACAGTGATGGCCTACTTAATTACATTTTGTTGTCAGAGGAAGCATGCTTTAAAAGAACAGTAACCCAACACTCCTATAGCTGAGGATTTCGGTAATCTCAACCAGGTTCACAACATTTGGAAAACCCCAAACCTTCTGTCAACTGATTGAAGTGAATTTTACGCATGCAAGAAATAGTCATCTGGCACAAGGTTCTGTGTTTCTGGGCTTGAGCAAAAGGATCTAGTTTCAGGTTGCCAGAGTTTTGTGAGCATTTGGATAGATTTCACAATGGCAATGGCTTATCAAAAAAACCCAAAAGCTAAAGAGCAATAGGCTCCTGTGGAGCTTGTTTTCAGTAATGTTCATCTCCATAATAAATTTAAATCAGATCCTGAATATTTTCAGGCTAGTACTGAAATCTTAATAACAGCTGAAGATTTAAAAAATTATAGATAATAGTGGAACTCAGGGTGGGTTACACTTTATCTCCTCCTGGCGTGTTTTGGTTGGCCACTGAACCTGGTATCTTTGTTTCTATCACAACTGCTAGTAGCATTGTTCAAAGCAAAGGAGAAAATTACCCCTGAACGCCTCCATTTTATATTTGTGTAAATTCTCACATGATTTTAGCAGAGATTGCTGGGGAAACAAATCAGACTTACAGTGGACTGTTGTAGTCATATATACTATACGGGCTTAAAGCCCTGCTAAGGTGGGCAAGGGGTAATGCATTGGATTTGGCAGAAGAGTACAATGGTAGGAAATCCCAAACAGGGGCATGTGCATTTACCCAGACCTAAAAAAGCTGTTGTCTATACATATTCTAGGGTTCCTGTCGCACGCCTATTAGTCAGGTCCGTGAACCTGCTGGCCTTTCCTTGCAAGATGAATTGCCTTCACTCAGGACTGTCTGGGGAGCAGAGCAAGCTGTTGTGGCATTTGCAAGTAAAAAGGAAGGGGCAGTATCTGACTGCTTCCCTCTGCAAGGACACAGTCTGTATGTCCCAGCTTCTGTTTCTGCAGGACAAACATGCCTACAGTCTGTACCAATTTTAAGGTCCTAGGAGCAAAACTTCTAGGCTTCTACACAGGACTTATGAACAATCAAATATTAAATTGGTCCCAGAGCAGTTTTTGTAGGTTGCACTGAGTTGAACTGTGCATTTTGGGAAAGGCTTGTCGAGCCTCTATAAGTACGTATGTAGTTCAGATCAATAATGCTCATATTTTAGAAGTCTACTGTCAGCTCTCATTTTCATTATTCTAGATGGTACCTGGATCCTAAAGCAGAATTGTCTGTTGGCATGGTGTGAGGATTAAATTTAGCATCTGAGAAGTGTATTACAAATGCAACAAGCTAGATATTACACCATGTGCAGCTGTCACCACAACCTTCAGGTACTACTAGGGAGGACAAAGTATGGATCCGTAGTGACTCCTGAAACAGCCAATCCTAGGAAATATACAGAAGATGTCCAAATATGTGTGCATTTATCCAAAAGGAAGGAAGAAAAAAGCCTTGCAAAGATATTTATGTAAGAAAAAAACTGAGAACATTGGTACCATGCTGGGAAAAAATGCCAGATAAGGTAAGGTGTTTACCATTGTTCCCACAGGATTGCTATTGCTGGCCGTGGTGAGAAAGCAGAGAAAAAAGCTGTTTGTATTGACCTCTGGTAAGTTGACAGCGGTTTCCACAAAGACAAAATGAACTAAAAAAACCCCAAAAATATGAGGGAAGAAACACAGAGGTATTGAGGGACAGAAAAAGGCTATTTTGGTAATGTGAAATGCAGTCCATTCTTGGGAGTGTGAAGGAGGGGTTGTTAAGGTACAATGATGTGTGGTATGCTCTGGAGGAGGATTGCTCAGAGTGGTGCAGTGGAGCAGGCTATGCTGCCTTTCTGAGGAGTTCAGCCCCAGGTTTGCCTTCATGGCCAACACAGTGGTGCCCCAGCAAGCACTGCACAGCAGTCGGTTATCAGGGCAGCTTTGTGGCTTGGGAGCCAGGCCATTCCAGCTGGCTTTGAGAGACCACAAACTCTTGCTGCATCACAGCAAGTGAGACTTTAGCCAGGCTTGTTTTCCCTTGTGAGATATGGACCCTAGATAGACATCCAAGCATTTCCTCACTGCAGGCCACACCATCTGAAGCTATTTGTTCAGGGTCTGTGCTGCCAGGGCTGACTCAGTAGGTCTGGGGTGGGAGAAATAGCTGTGACTCCCTGTGCTCTACTTCAGGCTGGGTTACTCAGGCCAAGAATCTGGCCTTACCCATTATTTCAGCATGCTGTTTCTTCAGCATATGTCTGTTACTACTGGCTTCTCCACATTCTTGCCAATACAATTTGTTACTATCATGTGTCCTTAGAGCAAATTTTTACGAGATAACACAGAGAAAGTTGCCCCCTTTACAATTCTGAAACTCTGAGGTTCCCTTCAGAGGATTCAAACCCTATGCACCTCACAAGCATTAATGACTATATTTTGAGCTTGAAAATTTTACTTAGAGGAGGGGTTTCATCAATGACCACAGTAATATTTTCATAACTTCAGATTTGCAGATGCCCAGATTTTATCAATGTGGAGAAGTGTTTGGGAGGGATGTTATATTGCAAGATGGTAGCTACAAGTTCCCATTTTAGTCCCTTTTTGTGTTAAGTACCAGAGGGAAGAGAAGGTAAAATGAACGAGTAAGTAAAATTTGGAGGCCTGACTGGTTGGGCAAGAGAGTCATACTCTTGGAGCAATAAATGTTTCCTTCCAGATCATGATGCGCTAGCAACGTTGGGGAAGCAAGAACATGGGATTGGCCCAAGTTAATGATATACATTAAAGGAGATTATGCTGATATCAAGGACATGTTTAGTAAAGCATCTATTGTGTGCATCTGTCACCACAACATTCGGGCAAGTGTTGGGAAATATGGAAAGTGTGAAGTAGGAGGAGAAAAACTCGATCTGCATTTGTTGACTGCTTGTTGACAGCAACTGAGTACAACATTTGCAGAACGTTTTAAAATTTTTTTAATTAATTGTTGGGATTGCTTATGCACAACCAATAAAACCCATTCTGATCATGCTTCTGGCTGCCAAAGTGGGGAAGGATGTTACAAGGAAGGGGTGTGTTTGTGTGCATCTGCAAGTGAGTGCATGTGCAGAGAAAGCAGCCAAGATGCTTAGTACTAAAGCCTGATCCTGAAATAATTTAGGCTACAAAATGATCTTTACAAACAAAATAGATATTGCCTTTTAAAGATTGCAGAAGAGCAGATGGCTCAGATCGAGGCACCTACAGTGCTACGAGCTGGGCTGGAAATGCATGTCCTGAATAACACATCGCAGCCATCATGAGCCCTTTTACCTGCAGCTTAGCTGGATTCCTTCCGAAGCGCTGCGGCAGATGGGGTGTTTCCCTTCATGCACAAGGATAATATCTTCAGTTCAGATCTGATCCAAACTTTACTGAAGTTTGTGGAAAGAAGCCAATCAGCTGTGAATCAAGAGCTTTAATGACCATTTATTTGTCTAACATTTTGTATTGCAATTAAGCTGCAATATTTTAAAGCAAATTCTCCTCCCACCCCCCAAATTGCCATCAAACCTTCCAACAGGAGTGCGCCACATTTTATAGTAAATTAGGACAAGGAGAGGGTGTGGAACTGTGCCAACACAAATGCTTGTTTTTACAAGCATAGTCCTGATTTGAAGATGAAGCTGTTTTGTAAGTTCTATGTTCTCCACTGCTGCTTAGGTTAAATTTTGAGCAGTTTCTGTTGTTCTGTCACTTTGTTGCTTGCTTGTAAATCAAATGGGCTGTTTTGCTGGTGGCTTCTTGAATGCTGGAACAAGCACAAACAAGAGCTTCTCTATAGCTTTTCAAACTGTAGTTCAGTCCTGAAAAGGTGGCAGTTGTATCATGATTTACAGCTTCTATTTGGTGCTTTTAATTGGGAATTTACACGACAATTTGTGGCTACATGATTATGTTAAGATTATCTTATAAAAGATCTAGGACAGTTGTTTGTGAAACCCTGGGGGCACATACCAACCTCCTTAGTTATCTAACCAACTGTTGTGCTCCTGGGTTAAAAGACTGGGGCCTTCAGAAGTGGTTTGATCTTCCTCTGCAAGGTTAAAGGTCGAATGACTCATAAATGAAAAAAGACTGATTTAATCCAAGGAACCTGTGCTGTTATTGTAAACCAATATTCACTGGTGATGGTACACTGCTGTATCAATGACAAGCTGCACAGCAATGGAAGTTGTTATTACATCATTGGAAACTTCACCTGTGCTACATTTATGACTCCATAAACACAGGTTTATTTAACAGCTGTGGGAACACCTACAGCCATTTTGTGTTAAAGGTCAGGAGTCCTAAATTTCAGTTTGCATGCTAGCTTTCATGGGTGAGGTTCATAAAATGTGATGACTAGCATTAAGTGATCAGAACATAACCAAAATATAATGTTGGGGGAAACATGTGCTAACACAACCATTTGTACTGTGCTGTGTTTCCTTGAAGTGCTTGGGAGGATTGTTTGTTTGCCGAGTGTTGCTCTAAAAACAGATTTGTATCACTTGGTCACAATTCTGTCTCCCTTTCAACGAGTCTATAATTGTATCTACAGCCAAAGTTAGACTCCAGCAGGGGTTTGCCTTCTAGAAGATTTTTAAAGGCAGTCAAGTCCAGCCTATTTCAGAATACAAATTAAAGGTAGCTGTATATTCAGCAGCTATTCCTCAGTTCTTTTGCCAAACTAGGCGATTAAAAATATTAATATTTATTCTTGAAGTTGCCATGTTAAGAAATGTGCCAACTGGCTGACTGAACAGTGAGTTGTGTATTGCCAAGTGCACAAAATAAGGAAAAACTACAGAGAAAATAGTGTGTATTAAAATAAATGGTTTTAAATGGGAGTGTGATGGAGTTGCAGTAGGTCCTCCAAAACAGCATGTCGTCACTCTGAAAAAGATAAGAAATAACTGCTGAATGAACAATTCTTTTTCATACTTTTGAAGCATTTGAAAAACTAAACTGAATCTCTATTTGGAGATAAAATTGCATATATGCTGTGGGAGAACAGCGTATCTGTTCTCAGGAATCTCCCTCTAGTTTGTGTAACATTGTTCTCAGCTCCTTTTCTGTGGCCTTGTCTAACTCATGCCACACATGAATATCTGAGAGCTCCTTTACATTCCCCACCCATGTTATTGCTTCAGGTGTTGTACTGTTGCTCAGTGAATGGTAGCAGATTTTGAACAAATTTGCAACAGCAATCTGGACTACTGAAAGGATTATGACTAAACCAATAAATTACTATTGTCTGCTTTCATCACACGACAGATTCCCATAATCCAGTCCAGTGTGGCTGAAGGTTTTATGCTGATAAAGATTACTGGGTTTACTTACATTTTAGAAACACTATTGTTCCATTGGACTCATAAACAATTGTTAGTCAAAGATCAAACAGAGATAATTACTGTTTTTTTGCACTTTTGGAACACAGATGAGATGATTAGAAAAATCCAAAAAGATATGAAGCAATAATGAAGCTTCTCTTAAGCAATGTCAAACATATCTTTCTTGTTTAACAGCATTTTATATCTCCGTCAATAATCTCGCCAATGGTCATATAATTAACTATGCTAATAATGCTTCTTTTAGTCTTTTTATTACTATTATTGCTGTGAACCTACTTACGAGAAATCCACTGTAATTAGTAATTAATCTGATGATTGTGTTGCCCTATGCAAACCTGAGATGGAGCATGTTGATTTAACCACACCAGCCTCGGTCTCTGCTCCACCCATTGCTGCTGCCATGTGCACCAACCTGGCACAGCGTTGCCCGCAGCCTTTGCTGCCCTGCCACCACCTGGGATGGTATCTGCTGTCTTCATGGGGACTGGGACTGGGGAACAGAGCAGCCCATGTGTCATCTTGTCAGTCTTGCCTGGCTCCAGCCAGCCCCTCTGCTTTCGGAGCACCTCCCAGTGCCAATACCTTCTTGTTACATGCACAGTAAAGAGGAAAATGCAAGACTGGCTGACTTGGGCAGCAAGCACTCCTGTGAAACATCATCGAGTAGTTAATATAAAATATTTCTACTCCAGTTTAGTGTTTCACATGGAAGCCATATCTTTGTCACTTTCTAAAGATTGTCTTTTAATCTCTTCTTTAAATCCCCAAATTATCCTCACCTATTCACTCTTGTTTACTCTGGCTATCTTTTGCCAACATTCCACATCCCACTTTTTTTTCTTTTTTTTTCTTTTTTTTATCTTAGAATAGGGAACAAATGTGATAATATTTATTGGCAAGTGGTGACATTCTTGTGGCAATCATAGTGCTGAGCACTAACAGAGAGGGAGAGCTGAAAAGAATTTAGAATTCCCACTTGAAAACAATCCCTTCTTTTTTGTTTTAATTGTTGCTGGTAACCCTTTAGTATTAGAATTGCCACTCTATTTTTTCTGCAAGGGGTAGTGTTTAAGGCGGGGTTGGATGGGGCTTTGAGAGGCTTGGTCTAGTGGAAGGTGCTCCTGCCCAGGGCAGGAGTTGGAACTAGATGAGCTTTAAAGCACCTTCCAACCCAAACCATTCCAGGATTCTATATAGTAATGGAAATGAAAATGTAAAATATCTGTAAAGAGATATTGTGAGTCATGACTTAAGCACATGAACCTTAGAAATCCAGTCTTACCTTGGCTTCATCTTCTTATTGTCATTCCCCATTGCAACAATGCAACAGTAGGTACTGCTCTATGTTCAATGTGTATTGTATCTATTCTCTCTGTTTTGTAGCACAGTTGAAGGTTTCTGAAATTCATTGTTAGAAAATGATGTGCATGTGTATTCTGACATAGTTTTAATCCTTGTCTAAACAAGAAGTGGAACAAGTTGTTCAGCAAGCAGATACGGAAGCTGTCAAGAGCCCAGTAGACTGAGGTGGCTGTAAGCTATTATAATAAAGGAAAGTGGTATTAACCCAGTGAGTGAAAAAATTAGCTCTTAATGTTTTGTAATCAGATGAAGGCTCAAGTCAGGTTTAGGGGAGATAGTGCTATTCAGAGCTAAAATTTGTAAAAAAAGATAAAAATATTTTTCCATCCAGCACTTACAGCATGGAGCCTAAACCTGCTTTACCCCAGCTCCACATAATCACAAAAAATACCTGTCAAAAATCTATCTATTTGTATAAAGCCGGAGATACTTGGCACTTTGTAAGTGTCCCTGAATTATCTTTCTTAGTAACATACACCTCTGCTGAGCTGTGCAAATACAGCAAAAGGTAAAGTTCTGGTGAAACCAGTATGTACACACTATCTCAGTGTTGGAAGTAATTAATCTTCAACTGTATGAGACTCTTTGTGATGTAAAGCAAGTGCTGACACTTTTGTGTAAACATGAAGATTAGCATATTTACAAACTGGTAGATGTTACTTTGATCAGTGGCAGCTTGCACTGGAAAGGCATGCTGGCATGCAGGTTTGCTCTTCATGTGACAAAGATGTCTAATCCTTTTACACTATTCTCAGATCCATATTTAGAATTCTGACTTGTGTTTTCTATATCCACTTGAGCTCACTGTTTGGCTTGTTTAGCAGTGTTCATCCACTCTTTATACTCACTAGTGACTCATTCCAGTTTGTTTTCTTTGCAAAGCAAGCAGTAAAATTCCAAAGTAGTAAATGACCTGGGTGAAAAACCCTTAAACTCCTTTCGATTTAATTACTAAAGCAAATTGGAACCACTTGCAGTCAGGCTTTTTGATGGCCTGTATAAAGATCTTCACTGTTTTCCTTCTTGTTTTTAAGTAAGTTAGTGTGAAAACCCAGCTCCAGCCTACTTCTAATGTTTTCCATCAAGGCTTTTGTTTCTGTGTACATTTAAACTCATCTGGAAGACTTTGAAAGAGGCGTCCTAGGTGCTTGTTTTTGTTCATTGTAATTTAGTGGTAAACTGCAAGCAATATTTAATTCATTTCAGTGCAAATTACAGCTTTGCATACTCTAAACTGGTTAGTGACAGGGGATCTTGTGGTAACAAGACAATGACCTGAGCAGGTCAGAACAGGCTGGGTCTTATCTTTTAAGAAGGTTGAAATAATGTTATGACATTGTCAGCATATTGTCTAACATGCTAGGATGCTAGCAGCTCATTACTTATGTGCAACCTATGTGCCTGAATAAATGATTGCAAGATTGGCCCCTCTAGGTGTACATGCATTGGCAAGACTGAACATGACAGGCTTCCACAGAGCAACAGGACAGACATGTAGTTGAGGTGGGCCCACACATGCTTTGCAGAGGAAACCTGAGGCTGATTCTGCTTGGTGCGTGGGGTACCATTGCTGCTCTGTGGTGGTGGTGGTGATGACGGTGCCTTCATTTGAACATAGAAAGCAAATTTGCTCAGCCTCCCCATGGTTGTTGGAGATGTGAGATGCAAATCTGCTTGGTCTTGGAAGCTTTCCTGCTTTCCTTTGGCAACGTGCAGCTTTGTCTTCATCCCCACGCACGCCTGTTAACTTGTCAAAGATGAAGAAACTCCTTCTCACCAACATACTGTCTTCTAGAAGGTGTGAGGTCAAGCCCAGACTCTTTAGGCACTTGACCTGGCTCCTATCCATGTACTAAACCCTCTGATCTGATATTAGTGCTCTGACTCAGTTTCCATTTGGCAACAGCTTCCAGTGATAAATGCACGATTCAGATGCAGCTGCCACGCAGCTCTTTGCCTTTTTGGCACAACCGGAAAGACTACTCCAACAATTTACCAGTGGTTTAAACTAATATGTTGGTCTGCAAAGCTGAGATGTTGAGAGCATCCCTTTCAACCCTGCAGCACAGAGGTGTAACTGCTGCTGCAGGAGTGCGGCAGGCACCTGCGTGTGGCAACAACTTCAGAGAGATTGACTACAACCTTCAGTGGCTCATCTGCCTTGGCCAGATCTTAGGCTCTCCATGCAAAAAGAAAAGAAAAAGAAATCTCAGCAATCTCTCTAGTGTCTTTCACATAGTTCAGAGTGATATATGATTTCATATACTAAGGACCTCACCAGCTTTCCAGCCAAGCAGGACATCTATGCACACAAGGCTGGCCTGAGGCTCTTCAGTGGGATGTTAGACATTTTAGTTTATTAAGAAATGGCTGTGAATAACACATAAGAAATGCATATAATGACATCTTGTGTCCCATGTTAATTTTTGCAGGGCCAGTGTCCTTGGTGAACTGCTGAGGGCAAGGTTAGCATTTTCTCCTTGAAATATTGTAGTTTACAGGGACAAAATTTAGAGAAAGTTCAGTTACACAGAGCTTTCCCCTTTGTATCTAATGTACGATCAATAAAGATGGGATCTGTGTTTTGGTTTCTTGTTAAGCAAAGTAAGCAGGTGAAGTGCTCAGGAAAGAAACTGATATACTTTTCTGGTGTTACTTGCAGACCCTCACATATATGTTAGATCTATTACTGATTAAAACTCTTGTTAAGCCAAGGATCATAAAGAAAGCTTGGCACCTCATTTAGCTCTTTCTTGATTGAATTAGCTTAAATAGAACAACTTGTCTATATGGCAACAGCACAGACACTTAATTTAAAAAAAAAAATTCCTATCTAGGCAGAGAAAAAGTGAAGAGAGTAATTAAGTAAGGGAAGAAAGCTTTATTTGATTGCTATGATAAAAATGAAAAATTGAGGGAAATCTTGACCCCACCAAAGTTTTTTCATACTTTGCAGTGAAACCTACTGTATTTTCTATTGATATTTAAGGAAAAAAAAAATCCCAACTTCTGCAAGTTATATTGTTACTTATTTAAAGTGCAATAGCTGGTTGCACATTTATTAACTAAAATAGTGTATTAACAGAAACCTTCCTAAGTATATATTAATCTCCGTGGTTTACTAAAAGCTTTCAATATGTCTGGGTTGCTTTAAACTTAATAAACAGATTAGAAGATGTAGTTAATATGCTAAACAAAATGGAACTTTGGTCGTTTTACTTTCAATGTTATTATTTGTGTCTTCATTTTTTCCATATTGCGAGTGTTCAGCACTGATGCAGCTGAAATGCACTGGCAGAAGGGGAACACTTTGCAGCCTGTACTGGAATATGAGCCTGGATCCTTTAAGCGTTTAATCAGATTCACTCCTGTTTCTCCTGTGTGCTGCTAAATGAGGCAATGGAAGAGCCCATATCCATGTTGCTGAAGCTGTCTTGCAGGCCAGCCCCAAACATACATTACCATGATCACAGGTAAGCAAGGCAGGCTCAGACCCTTGGGATTATAGCCTGACTACGGACTGAGAGCATGGAGGAAATTTCTACAAAGGTTGCAAAAAGAGAATAGAGTCTCAGGGCTACGGTGAAACTTGGAAGCTGCAGTAGTCCTGGATCACAGCATTTGGGGCTGGCAAGCTGATTATTTAGCTCTGTAACACTCAGACACAACCATGAACATCATATGAACTTTGATGTTTTTAATGTTGTCCATGGCTGTGCTATAGTAGGCAGGACTGACCCCTTTATGCTCTCACAGGTCTTTTTTTTTTCTGACAGTTTAATGGGCATAAATAAATAAAAATCTTTTTAGGAAAAGCATGTATTTAAGAATTTTAGTATACTAACTTCATGTTGCCCTAGAGCATTTTTTGCAAATGTTAACATGCACATACTATTTCTGGTGATTAAAGCAGAGTATTTTGACTTTAATGTGGCATCCTCTGAATAAATCTGTCTCCAAATGATTTATGCATACCATTAGGATTTAGTGCTGGTAGTTGTCCTAGGAAGCCTGATCTGGTCTTTCAAGAGTTGCCTTAACTTTATCAGTCCATTTACATGTGGTCATATTTCAACCTCCAGGAGCTTTAAAATGTTTAGTACACAGAACACAAATTTAAGCCTGTGTTTGTTTTTATTGGTGGAACCTCTTTCCTTTCTTCAACATTCTCAAATGTTCCCTGGTTTAAGTAGAGTTATCTAAGGTAATCCACTCTTGCCCTTACCAGGGATATTCCACTTTGTTCATAAGCACATAACATAACTCTAGTCCCTTGTGATTTCATTGTGAAATTAAAACCCAGACACTCATCCAGATGTCTTAGAAGATAAGGGCAGGCCTAATCCGCATGTCACAGAGGACTTGAGGAGCAGGAATTCACCTATACATCATCACGTTGTTATTAGCCTGGACCATGGCAAGCCCAACACAAACATTTTCCACAGGGCTTGCATTCAGGCTTGGCAGTGTTAAGAAAATACCCTCCAGCAATGTGTTATTTTAGGCTGAAACAAAAATAGACATGAATGGCAAGAGGAACAGAGAAGTATTGTTTTTATTTTCAATGTGAATCCATAACTTGTGTTAAATGAAAATCTAACCAACTAAGATGTAAATACCATCATGCTCAAATGAGCTATCAAATATCAACACATTTATTTTGTGATGGAGTGTTGATGCTTGTCTTAGGCACTGTGGGAAGGGCAATTTAGATAGTAGAAGCCAAAAGATTTATCTGATTAGAACTGATATGGTGATTGATTTTGACAGAGAGAAATCACTTCCATTGCAAAAAAGAAAGCAACAAAAACAGCGTGCATTTTTCATTAGTATGAATGGTGGCACTGAAATTAGAAACAACATAGGCCTGTGAAAGAGGCAAATTTTGCCTCTGTTTTTCGCAGTTCTGCCATAGAAGCAACCCCAAAAGCTGCCATGATTATTTTATAAAAACCATGGGAAATCCTTAGGGTTGTAACTAGAGCTCATATCTCCAGAGGTGACTTAGTTTGCACAGCCATCCATTTCTGTCTGTTCCTGCCTTTGCTGGCTGCTTCATCTTGCTCTGGAAGCATTCCCAAAAGGGTGTAGAGAGATGTTACAGGATAACAAAGAGGCTGAGTTTGTGATTAAAGCATTAAACTGGGAGTTAGCTGGTTTGGATTCAGCTCCTGCCTGTGTCACAGATGTTCTGTGTGGCCATGGCATGCTTTGGTTTTGACAAAATTCATCCCTGTTCCGAAAGCCAGCTAGAGGCTTGGATGCCATCTGATGCTGGGAGACAAACAAGGCTTACCCACTGGTTGAATATTATACAAGTATATTTAGAAAGCTCTAATGGCATGTAAGTTTTCCGGTGTCCTTCAGCAAAGGGCTGAACCTCTTGTTTATAGCCAGTGCCTCAGTGCTCCCTCCTGCCAAGCAGCAAAACTGCAAGGTTAATTACATTAACGTTTGTGAAATACTACTGTAATGTGAGGGACGCATGAGTGTATGTCTATTAGAAGGAAAGTCTAGAAGTTTCAAATGAGCTGCCAGAGTTTATGTACTTACTGAATAGGCTGAGTCTCACAAGCAAAAGAAAGTGTCTTGGAAAAATCTTCTGAAACAGTGAAAAAGCTTTATTAACAAATTCTGAGTGCTGGTTTTGTTATTTTTATTTTTTAAAATATGAATGTCAACAGTAAATTCGCGCAAAGGTATTTATGAAAAACAAGACTGGAAGAAAAAGATCCAGGAAAATGGCAGGACAGGAAAACACTTTCTAAAATGAAATGTGTGTTTGACTTTTTTTTGTTTTGTGAAGTGATCCAGGTATCCTAACAGAAAGCAGGGACACAAATTTAGCTGGGGTCTCTTTGTGCGCAATGCAATAGCAAGGCAGTTCAAGACCAGTTCATCTGTGTGAAAATATGACCCTGTATGAGACTGGAGGTCAATGAAACCACTGTTGATCTGCTCAGGGCATGCTGGTCACTGCTTTAGGGTCACTTTGATTTATGTGCTTGGGTTTTCCACTTCCAGAAGAATAAAATATGAGTGACTGTCTCCTAGTTGACTTTTATTTGTTGTTGTAGGAATGCATTTTTATCAGAAATGCACACTATATGATAAATTTAATTCAAAGATATAAACTGGCATTTTTATGGAAAATGAATGTATTCGCAATCTTAATTAGAAAAACCCCTTGATAATCATGGCATTTGTCTGGTTTCTTTTAAGCAATATATGAGTTTGCCATCTCTTTCTGGTACTTAAATGTCTCCTATTGTCTTTGGAGTGTTTAACAGTTTCTACAGATTTACTTATAAGATGCTCATGTGAAGGATTGAATTGCTGGTAACACTATTTGATGGATGGGATAGTTGAGGCAAAGGCAGACTCAGCTAAAGGAAATCAGTAGCAGAACAGAAAGTTAATTATGTACTGCTCTAACTCATCCTATCCAGCTTCAAAGTTTTAAATTTGCTTTCTTAGTGTAAAAATTACAACTGCTTCTCTCCTGAGATGTCTAGGGAACATTGTCACAAGTGGTCACAACTCCAAGGAGAATCTAAGGCATGATCTTGATTACCTCTTGAAGTCTGGCAAGGACTTCTAGGCTTTCATGGTGACTCTGTGGGAATGCTTTCCTGAGCATTTCACTGGCAGGAACTGGTACCAAATAGCATCTTCCTGCTGTGCAGCTCAGCATGGTGACAGGGATGGAAATCCAGAGCGCTGCTGGAGTCATCAGGAGGCACAGCACACCCTGACTCTGGCACGAGGGAGATGGGCAAAATGTTGTCTCAGCTGACAACAAAAAATTTATTCCCTTGATCACTTCACATCATTAATTTCTGAGGAATTAACTGAGTGGGCATCTGAGTTAATATAAGTGCTATTCTAAGTGCTTACATGAAACACCGCTATTTGTCTATAGAACTCTTTAACTCCTTTAAACTTCCAAAAACTATCTTAATGGAGGCCACCTGGTTTGTGTGTGACTGCTGAGAGCCAGCAGTTAGGACGGGGTATCTATGAGGCTGTGTAGCTTGGAGCTCAAGAACTACTGCTTGCCCAGGGTGTCAGGAAGTCTGTTTTTATTAATGCTGATGAAATTTTGCCTTCTCTACTCGTATGATTAAGTACATTTAAAATATATCCATGCCTTAACTTGTTTCATCTCTTAAGCGTTAGTTCAACTAATTTTGTTGCTACAATTAATGAGAACAGGCATAAATATTACAGAACTGTAACTATTTTTTTATTACAGATATCTTAATTCAGATGAGCTAATATGTCAGGATTGTGCTTGTAGAAGTGTTTAGAAGGCATGAAAAGTGGCTGAGAAAATACAAAAAGTCACTTTGTTCAGATATATAAACAACTCCACTGACACTTCCATTCTTCAGCCTAAATAACAGTTTAGAAACAGAATTTGAACAGGAGTGAACAAACAACACATCTATGACTGTGCTGTAACTTCACCATTGTACTTCCTGTAGTATTTGTTAGGGTGTTTTAAAAAAATCCAGAACACTGGTTGTCATAAGGACTATGAACAAAACACAGGGCTGGTGAGGCCACAATTCTCATATGTTCAACATGCTTCTTGGTACCTGTTCGTTAGGATAACTGCTTCACAAGCCTTCTCCTTCAAGGCATCCTTAAGGCTTTTTAATACCCTCTCAGTTGACATTTCTGTCAGCACTCAGCACTGTGAAGAGTTGCTGAAATAAACCATATTAGCAGGTCTTTTTACAATTATTTGTAAATTTTGGGATACTTGGAAGATTATTGCACTGGTACATTGCCTTTGGTGCCTGAGGGGCACCAAATTATATCTTATCTGCGGGAATAGCACTGAGGAGCCAGATCGTCTTACGAGATGCTGTGGTGCTCAACCGACTTCCAATCCCATGACTGGGATTGTCAGGGTACAATTTATATCAGTGAACAGAATGGACAGAGCCTCTAACATTAGGGTTTCGCATGAATCCAATGCATGGGAAATGGATTTTTTTTTCTTAAATGGATAAAAATATCTTCTCATCTGAAACCTTAAACTGATGACATTTCAGAATTCCATTTGGAGAGATGAAAAAACAGATGATCTGTGTTTTTAAAAACTCTTTTTGATAGCTGGTGCTTCTTGTCTGTACAGTTGTTGAAGTATACTGCCACAAAGCATTTCAAACTTTTGACTATATACCTGATTCCAGTAAAGCTTGCCTATAATTGTCTGTATTTAACTAAGGAAAACTACTGCTTTCTGAAACTTACTAGTCCAGGATTGTCAGGACTGGAACCTGGAAGTTATGATCCTAAAATTTCAAAGAAGTGGTCCAGTTTTCAAAAGCTCTGAGAAACCTCTGAGTGCCACAGAAATTGTCTAGGGTTTCAAGCGCTGGGAAAAAGCCAGGCTGGTTCTTTTATAAGCTAAATTTAAGCTCCTATGTACTAAAAATGCCAAGGAAGACATATTCCATATCATAAGCCAGTTATTTAAAAAGAGACAAACTTTTAACATATGCTTAATTGAAAGCAAAGCTTATTTTCAATGTAATAGGAACACATTTATGATTTTGGTTATACTATCTGTGTGATTTCCAACTTAAAAGATGTCAATTATTGCATAAATTTACTGGCCAGTGAGTCATTTACACTGGCTCTTAAAGTAGGAATTAAAATGTATATCTATATATCTATTATCTATTGTCTATCTGCTGTTGGGAGCTGCTGAGAGACCTGCTGGTGTACCTTACAGATCTGGCAGCGGGAAAGACTGTCATAAAACTCTCAGCTCTTCTGTACCAGGGCATTGCAACGGGAGGCTGTGGGGATCTTCCATCTGACTGTAATGTACGAAACTTTCACTACTGCGCTCATTGTCAGTGGTGGAGGCTGAAAATTAAGGCCATTGTCTCACCAAAGAGCCTCACCAATAGAGGCTCCACTCGAGTCTGCAGCTCCTAATTCATTTCAGGCTGAGCACGAAGGCTTCCTGCCTGTAAGTGAAGTGAAATCCTGCCTTGCTTCTGCTTGGGGTTTTGCCATGGCGTTTGGTGACAGCAGATTTCATCACTGGATGGTGTATTCTGACATGGGAGTGGGAGAGTGTGGGCTGAGCTGGAACACTGAAACCATGAGAAGGGCCACAACCTGAAGGATAGCATGTGTGGTAAAAGGAGGGAGCACCTGGAAGACAGAATCACTTCTCCATGCAAACATTGCCTAAAAAGGGGTGTCTTGAGTGGCAATTTTTTTTTTTTTAAATATGTGAGCTTCAATTTTATCTCTGTGTTTGCTTATGTTTGAGTTTGTTTACACTTTATCATGTGAGACATGGTAGAGGGTAATAATTTGTTCTTATTTAGGGCAATTGCCATTATCATACAGAATCAGAATATAATTCAGATTGGAAGAAACCTAGGGAGATCCTGAGTCTTTTGGAGCTCAAAGGGACATCAGACCAGATTGCTCAAGGCCTTCTGCAGATGGGGTTTCACAAGTCTCTCAGGGGACCCTGTGCCCTGCCTTGTGGTCTCCAGGAAATGTTTCTTCTATAAGAATAAGAGGCAGGTCCTGACTGAGCAAACTGGCCACACTGTGCTCAGCCAGTGCTAGCGCTCTTGGGTTCCTTCACCTGTTTCCCCCTGAGAGTCGCCCCTGTTCAGCTGATGCAGTTACTGCCACAAGGCAAGTACTGAGTGTATGACCATAATCCTCAGAGAGAATATATACATTTCTTTTTTTCTT
This sequence comes from Ara ararauna, assembly GCA_028858755.1. NCBI lineage: Eukaryota > Metazoa > Chordata > Aves > Psittaciformes > Psittacidae > Ara > Ara ararauna. The sequence goes on from CM054410.1 coordinate 19,483,569, forward strand.
TTCTTTCTTTATTTAGTTTTTGATAAATTCATTAAGATACCAGAATAAAATTTATGCTGGGGAGAGGTCCACAGGCACTGAGGTGCATTTTCAAAATCACACAGACACAAGTTCACTTTTAATTTTCTTGTCTTCTGCTCTGATTTCCCAGTGTGCTCCCTTCTGTGCTACCTAGGAATGAGGGCTAAGTGTATGTGCTACATATACCTAGAGATCACCCAAATCCTTTTTGTGGGGATTTTTTTTTTTTTTTTTGGCAAGAAATGGAATAACACTGGCATCTCAGCTGACATTTCCTTTCTGAATAAAACACAGGTCTGCTGGTTTAAGGGGTTTGAGTCAACTACTACAGGCCAATAATAGCTGCTATGATTTTGTAAATGGGGAAAATTCCACTCATAGCAGCATTGTGACCCCTGTGAAATTAATGATGCTGTGTAGAAAAAAGTTTGTTCCAGTGGTTTTAAAATGGCCAGCACATGTCTCTGTGAAGGCTAGTGGCTGACCTGGCTAGCTTTCTGAACCAATCTTCTCTTGCTCCCCAGCTCTCTTCAGGAAAGGAACTGTGATAACAGTGTTGGTTCCTGAAATTTGTTCAAAAGAAACATATAGAATGATGTGCATTAAAAAAAAGTAATAGAATTTTTGTTTTTAAATGTAAGGCAGAGAGACCAAGGCTGCTAATCTTAATGTTCTGGCTACTCTGCGGGTTTTACTGTACAAGTTAGAGATGTGTTTCTGTCCTCTTTGTGGTGCTGGTTGTGTTGGGAAGGAAACCAACACACAATTCACCCCAAGTAAGTAATAAATGGGGCATGCTTATTCAGAAATGCCCTCCTTCCAAGCAAAATGTACTTGCCTGACTTATATTTGCCCACAAGTGACTTGCCCAAATATTCAGATCCAAAAGGAGGAGCGTTACACCAAGGCCAGGACTGGAAAGCACCAGCCATCCTGTGGCAGATGACAAGTGTGTGATTTTGCATGGCACCCTCGGCTGGCCCTCAGTCCTGTTGGGATCAGTTCTCTCCAGGTCTGCAGGGTGCTTTCAGCCATGGTGGCACGGCTTTAGCCTTTCATGTCATGGTTAGTTGTGCCTTCAGAATTGTCAGTTTTGCCCATTCAAGCTCTCTGTGTTTGATGTTTTCTGCAAAATCCTCAAGTCATGAGAGAAGTTCAGCTATTACTAAAAGGTTTTAGGCTTCGTAGGGATAGAAAAAAGCTTTAAGCATGAATTCAAATGCCAACTTCACAAACAAATAAAATGAACCTCTACGTTCATTAAGCTTGAACATTTCCTGGTTTTCTAGGGCATCATTTCTGACTTGTGACTATTTGGGCTTGGCAGCACTACTGCTAACTCTGTGCATGTAGGCTGCGTTTCTGTTGCTTGGTTTGACATATTCCTGGGAGTCTTTTTTCCACTCTCTGTGCATTTAGTGACAGCCTGGGCAGAGCAAGAGAATCTACTTTTCAATTCAAGTTTCTTTCTTTCACATAATTTTAGCTTCAATCATTCTACCTTTTAGGACATAAATTTGGCTATTATTCTAAAAGCATATTATAATACATGGTATAATTATTGATGATAAATTATACAAATCACTGGATAAGTGTATACAAATTGGTATTGGATGGACTGGAGGGATATTTTGACAGTGGCAGGTTAAGTATTAGGAAGAAAATTAGAACATGCAATAATTTTGAATCTGCATGACACTTTGTGAACGTTGACTTTGCACATACTTTTTTTAGGTTCTCCTTTGGTGTCACACATATATTGCCTCCTCTTGAAAACAGAGGTTGACATCTGAAGTCCAGTGCTGTCACATTCTACTAGATGGTCATCAGTTTTGTCAGAGGACACAGTTTTACTGACTTCTAGTTCAACTTTTCATTTTTTATTAATATGAAGATATATACTAGTTTCTGGATCGTGGCCAAAAGTCTCTGAAGTCTTGTAAATTACGTTTTGCAAGTTTTCTAGAAGAGAAAAGACAAGAACCTTTTTCTTTGATAAGGTAAATGTGTGACTATAATAATAGTAGAAGTATCCTTGAAGTGTTTTCGTTCACATTGCATAGAAGTCCCTTAAGTACAAAGCACCAAAGAACCACACCCAAGAAGATCTAAGGTAATTTTGTTGTTTGTGCTGTGCTAGAATTTTTTTGTTTCAAGAATGTTTGTCTAATAGGGCATGGTTGAAATGACCCTCTTAAAATCTACTGTTAAAACTTGAAATGACACTCCTGAATCATGCAAGCAAAAGGGCATTACCTTGGATTTATCTGCTTGAGTCCCTTGGTACAGGCTGAGCACTCAGAAAATAGAGTTTTAATCAGTAGAAATGCTCCCAGATTCTACAGGTGTGTTGCTGTAGACCACAATCTGAACACATTTCACTTCTTTCCCACCCAAGAGTAGACTCATATTGGAACATGTCCAGTGCTTTAATGAATTACAAACCTGTAAAATATTTCTTTCACTCTGCCTGTAGTAACTGCTCTTTAACCTGTCAGTGAGACGGGGTACAAATAGTCACTCGAGACTGACTCACAGAGAAACATGCTGTACATGGAAACAGGGACTGTGCCATGGAGCCGGTCCACTATACCTCGGCCACATACTGGAATGCAGTGGCAAAGGATGGAAAGAAGCTTCACGGCCATGCTTGATGCCAAGCACATATGTGCGAGCTTCTTGCCAAAACAGATAGGCAAGAATAACCTCAGCCAGGAGCAGGGGAGAGGGCTTGGGGTAGGGTCACCCAGGGAAAGGCATTCCCAGCGTTTCTGCTCCTGCGCTGCACAGGGAAAGTGATGCCAAACAACACACGTGCCATTGGCATCTCCAATTACTTCTGCTTCTGTTAGTCATGAACCATTCCACTGAAGCCAATAGCACCTCATTAATGTTAAACTGATGTGAATAAAAGGTGACCAGGACATATATGTTTCCATACCTTTGTACCACTGGGTCTGATTCTACTTTTACTCATGCCAGTTTGATATTGATCCAGCACTTCTGTCTTCCATGACATATGTATTTAATGTGGGTCAGCAAGAGCTCACGCAGGTTCATTTACTTCAAATATATGTGCCTGTAGCTGTTGGGAAAGGATGGGTCTGCAAAAGAAAAACAGAAAATTGGAAATAAAGATAGGAAGGGTATCAAGAAACAGCTCAAGTATGGAGCTTTTTATTTCTTGTCTGTGTTCACATATCACTTGTTGCCTTTGTCAGTGAAAAATTGCAGAGATGAAAGAAGGGAATGTCTCCTGAGTTAGTGGTTGTCTTCCGGCTGAATGAAGCCCTGGAGTAGGAGCATGTTAGTCCTCCCTTCTTCCTTCATTTCAGCTGTTCTGTGTGTTGGGAAAAAACCCACTACTTTTTTTTTTTTTTTTTAGTACAAAATAGGAAAGAACTACAAGGAAACGGCGCAGATTATTTTTTCCAGTTTGCCTTAGGGTTTCCTGGAATTTTTGCTACTGTACATTTATTTAAAGTAACCCTATCTGTTTAAATACATGCTGATCTTTGGCTGCTTTGAGATCAGGATCAGACTCGAAGAATGCCTTTGGCTTGCAATCATTTCTGTATTGTCAGTTCTTCCTCCTCACCCCCTGTCATGCTGACCTCTGTGGTATCAGGTGACAGGAGGATAAACTGCAACATATGTGGTCCAGAAAGCAGGTTATGATCCAAACCAATGCAGAAATTGTGATCTGGTGTCAGTATCCTCAAGGATGACAAAGCAATCTGGTTCCAGAGGAAGGTAGACGTAAGATAAATGTTTGACTGCTATTTTATTTTTGTTGGCATTAACCAGACACTATTACTATTTTGTGGCTTTGTCACCACCAATTATGAACTAAAATAACATCATGGGCTGCAAAGTGTTATGATCCAAAACTCCTATGGCTCTTCGCAATGACACTGTGAATAAATAAGACGAACTCCAATGATTCAATAATACATGCTTAATAAGAGCTCACAGAGTTATGTCAGGCACTTAGAGAGGATGCTTGGAAATGAAGGCTCAATCCTTCGGTGTCTAACCCAGATGAACTGCCTCCTTAACTCTGCTGATACAATATGTGCAGCTAAGGGTTTGCTAGACTTTTGGAAAGATTTTTTGTTGTGCACACATTTAAATATTCAGTGCAATTGTCATCATTACATACCCAAATGAAAACACATCTTTTCAAGTGAAACTTAGGATGTTATGCAATAAACTGAAATTTATTGTTTAATCACCCAACCAAGAGATTGCACAGCAAATGGAATTAATTGAGATTTTTTGTTGGCTGTCTCAATTTCGCAATAAGCATTTTTTATTTGAGTAATGTGTTTATATAATGAAAATATTTCAACAAAAAATAAATTATTCAAACGGAGCAGCTTTGTTGTAAATCATAGTGCAATTTTTTTTTCCTTAAATGTAATTTATATCAGTATCATTTATTAGAGCTGGTAAATCACTGAAAGCTTTTTAAAAAGATAAAATGATTTACTTTTTTATTGTCTAGACTATATGTAAGCCATTGCTAATTAATACTGCCCTTTCTGATGGCTTTGCAACAGGCGTAACTCAAACAAACCAATTATAAATGATTTTTCGATGTAAACTTTTAAGAACATAGCCTAAGGGCTTGCTCAACATTAAAGTTCAATTTACAAAACATAAGTTTTAACTAAGGTTAGGATATATCAGGCGATGATGGATGTACATGTAAAAACATCTGACTGCAGAATGACAACATTTTCTTCAAGACTAAGCAAAATGTTGGTGGCAGTGATAAGCAGAATGAAAAATAGCCTTGAATGAACTAGCCAGAAAGTTCAAGGTCTGGTTTGCTGGTTTGTTTTATTTTATCTCATTTTGTTTTGGGGTTCTTTTTCTGTGTGTTTTGGTTTTCTTCAGAGTTTCACAAATCAAAGTTCCAGAGATGCTGCAAGCAGTATAGCCTGAGTTTTAAACCTGTTTTCTACAGAAGGCCCGTGGCAAAGTCAGAGTTTTCAATGTCATCTGTTGTGTTGGGTCTTAGATAGAAATTTGTCCCTTTCTTTCCTCTAGCTGCTCGAGCAGAGCCCCTCCACTTTAGGACTGTGCTACATGGTGTGGCACTGACTGCTGTTGATGGTGCAGCTCACCTGGCTTTAAGTTGCCAGCTACTGAATGGAAAATGGTATGTCACTGTGATGCAAAGCACAAATCTTGTATACCCTAATGTCATAGGTTTAAGCTTGTTCCCCATTTTGAAGGGGTAAAGCCTGGTGAGAAGGTCTCTGTTTGAGTAGGTGGTACTTGACCGCTCCACACTGTCTTTAAGACTATTCTTCCTTATTGCCTGTCTTTCAACAGCCTGAGTGAAATTGGCACAAGCTTGCATCATGTGCTGTATCTAATTTGACAGAAGCAGTCACATGTCCATAGTGTGATCTGTATCAGATTTGTATGGCTGAGTCATCTGGTATCAATTCTTGTGGAGCAAAGGCTCCTTAACTCCATAGCTGCAGATCCTCACGTGTTCCAAGAGCTCCCACTCCCGTCTTGTAACTCATTTATCACAGTTCTGCTGTAGCCTCGCTCCTCCAACATCTCCCCAACTTATCCAATGCCTTTTCTGTAGCTGGGGAATATCTTTTCCCAGACACACATGTCACCTCATCCTGGACTCAGCAGCCCAATAAGTCACAGCTCCCTTCACGTGTGGTGTCTCCACAGTCTCATGGAACAGGGCTGGAGAAATTGTTACTTATCAAGCCACTTCCTTTTCAGCTGAAAACTGTTCTGCTGGTCACCGATCCACCACTCACTGTGACTGCCCCTGGCTCCTCCACCCACAAGACATAATGAAAGACAGCCAAAGACATAGCCATGGTTTCAGAAAATGGAGGTGGAAACAGTACTCTGGAGCCAGGTCAGTGGGTTATCAGCCAAGCTCTGACGGAAGGTTTGTCATTTTGTTGAAGCAAAACCTAACTTTGCCGATGAAGTAAAGGCTAAATAATTTTATTTTTAATAAAAACACTGCTGCCTTCTTCGGTATTTATTGGAATTCCAATCTTATTGACCCAATAGAGTGTGTATATAGTTGTTGGTGAAATGCAAAGGATGCTACTTGGAAAAACAAAAAATACAACTTAGTAGAGTTAGAAACATTTACAACTTCTGCTATCATACTTATTTGTTCTCTCTTCTTGTGAGAGAAGTCATTCCACTGATGCAGTCTTCCCTCTTTTTTCTTGTCATCTATAACTACATTGAAGGGATTAATAATCATACATTTTATCCAGTTTCTCAGCTTGATAACAGGCATTGTTTAATGAGAGTACAATCAGTGTCCTGGCTCTTTGAGAGAGCCAAGGCAGGGCTCACAGTGGAAATCACTGAAAATAAACATGTGGGAGCTTAAATGCTCTTTAATAACTCCTTCTGCTTGTTTGGTTAGCAATTTTGGTGATTTTTGTCCGTTGTGCCTGGCTCTGCTGCTGTAGAGACATGGTTATTTATGCTTCCAGAGGAAGTCATGATCTCAATATATAAACTAGGGGACAGAGGTAAAACATGGTAAATTCTGAGTCAGAGTAAGCATTTTAATTTTGTAGCTCTAAGGCCAAACCCAAACATCCACAAACAAGAAGCACAGGGTAGATATTTTTCTCACCAAGTTTTAAATCATTAAGAAATAACTGTTGATATCATCAGTATTAACCATTAGATCAAGAATTGGCTTTTAGACAACAATAAAATTAGGATACTGATTAGGATACTCCTGCGCCTAGTACCTAGAAAAGGTATGGATTTGTTACACAGGCACACGACAGACAGGTGTTCTCTATAGCTTTTATTTCTACTTAGGTACTTATATTTACTAATAACAAGATGATGTTACAAAATGGCACCCTGCGCCTAATACCTAGAAAAGCTATGGGTTCGTTACATAGGCACACTGCAGACAGGTCTTCTCTGTAGCTTTTATTTCTACTTAGGTACTTATGTTTACTAATAGCAAGATGATGTTACAAAATGGCACTACCGGTGTGGTGGAAACAGGTACTTGCTTATTTCCTTCTCAGAGATGCCATGGGTTTATGTACGGAGCTTGGGACTCGATGTGCTTGACTGGGGCTGTATGTTCTTCATCTGAAATGAAGGGTTTAGACAGATCTCAGCTGGCTTGCAGAATTAGAGTCCTTGAGTATTATGACTTTTGCAGTGCTCATGAAGTTTTTTAGTGAGCACTTGGCTGCGGTTTATCCCTCAGAAATGTCCCAGGCTGCTTGCTTCCCCAAGCAACATGGACAGTTTCCCTGAGACCTCTGGGAAGGGCTCAGCCTTGCCGCAACAAAGAGCTCAAGCTCGAATCCCATTTTTGTTGTCTCTACCCAACAGGAATCTACAGAAGCTTTGCTCTGCAGTGTGTGATGGCTGTGGCATTTCCTGTGCCACGGCTCAGCTGGGGCAGGGCAGGGAGGGAAGGTGATAATCCCCTTGGTGTTAGTGTTCAGCACCTACCTGGCAGCACACCCTATGCACGCCAAGGGATTAGCATAGGCACAGAGCTACGCTGCCTGGAAACTTTGCCATCAGTGAAGAGAAATATCACTTTAAATTAGGGCAACGTGTGAGAGTGCTGTTGACATGTACTCAGACAATCCTCAGAGCTCCACTGATGCTCAGGGTACCAGCATTTGTCCCAGGTGCTGGTCCAAAGCCCTGGAGCACCAGAAGGTACCACAGAAATAGTGTTTCAATACCCAGTATCTGATTGCACGGCCATGGCACAGTGACAGGTTGCTCAAACCTAACTTTCGGAAGGCTTGGACACCCATCCTAACTCAGGTAGTGAATATGCCACCCAGTCTCAACCTCTGCTTGGGTGTCCTTTTTTTTAAGCACATTGGTGGAGGACAGTACAAAATGTTCTCTAGACCTTATTAATGAGGGAAGCAGTTTTCCTTCAGATCTTCTTTAGAAAACCAGCATATTATCAGGCAGCCTGGAGTGTACTCAGTCCTCTTGCATTATATGAGTGATTCAGATTTTTGCATAATATGTTTAATTTGTAACTTACATATGTTGTAATTTGGGAGACATTTGAGTAGGATATTTCCTTTTCTTATTACTGCTAGTACTTGAAATGATGAAAATTTATTCTTTCTTAAATGAAGTACATGGGGAAGAGTCGCCAAGAGCTCTGGCTGTGGGCGGCGGGGCCAGCAGTGTGTTCAACAGAAGTATATATTAATGTGGAACACAAGGGAGGGATTTCTTTTCTCTTTCTGCTTTATTTTGCAATGACAGAAGCAGCCTTTAAGAGACAAGAGTAGGAATTTTTGAACAAGCTCCCTTTTCTTTTCAAAACCTTAATGTTACCAGTGGGTCGGTTTAGCTGGCTGTTTCACATGTTTCCACAGAGCCTGTTGGGGAATGGTCTGAGATGAGTATTGATCCTGCCCCCCAGCAAGAGCAAAGAGCTCCTGCCCTCCTTACCTCTTTTGGTTTAGGGCAGCTTTTTATAACATTATTTATAATTTCTCAAGTATAATGGTTTGTATGTTATATATTTTTTTTATTATCAAATTCAATAGGAAAATGAAATGGCTAAAATCAGAATCTAATTTTATTTATTATATTCTCAATTGTATTTTTCCCAGATATTTGGAAACAGTCAAAATATGAAGAAATTCCAGCTACCAAGGCACCTCACAAAAGTCGATTACTGACCTCTGGCTCTTTTAACAAGACTTGCTGATTCAGTAGTAGCCTAGAAGGTTTAGCCTAGATGTTGCTCCTCATGTGTGCATGCACACACAAATGCACGTGCACACACTTGCACATACACACAGAAGCATAATGGTGCCTGATGGTGTCTGGAAATGTGTCTGGAATGGCATCTGGAATGGTGTCTGGAAACCCCAACAGCGCTGGGAGGCTGGAATCAAAACTTAACCATCACCTACCCCAGTGCTATCTGTGCTATGCAATGGTGTTCATTACAGAGCATACTTTCAGTCTGCCAATACCAACACACATCTCCTCAATCCCTGCTGTCCTAACAATCTCTCGTCTTCCTCTCTACTTGGATTAGTACTTTAACCCCACTTTTTGGCTGCTCCTCATCAGTGGCACTTGCTCAACAACTGCTCAGAGATGCCTTGTGAGGAAATGCCCTGCAAATTGCCCCGTGGTTTGCAGAATGAATTCCCTAATGGTGCTCTCATTAATAGTGCTTGCTGCCAAATGCTGTTTGCTTTTACTTTCAGAGCTGTCTGCATTAATAATGAGTACCTCCACTTGGAAATTATTTACATGAAGTATTTTGCTCATGTCATTGTCACAGGCAGCAGCTCCAGACTGGGTGAGAGAGAGAACCTGCAATGAATTCCCAGAGCAGCTCAGCTGCTGTGAATGCTGGTTACCCTGTCAGCAGCACACCCCTGCCCAAGGATGAGGCTGTGTGGCAAAGGGATTATGGCAGTTTCCCGGCAGCACTATTGCACGTCAGGATCTAGAGTCTTTAGGACAGACTAAATGGAAATTGATATTAACAGTACATTTGGGTCCAGGAGGAGATCATCTTTGAGGAGATATATCTGGATGTTGCACACAGGGGGCACATGGGAGGGCGTGGTGGTTCTACGCAAGACCTGTTGAAATGACCAGCAAAAGCAAACGCCAGGCAACAGTTCTCTCTGCAGGATGCTTCTGTGGAAAGCTGTGAATTTCCATATGCTTCTGGCTACCCTGCCTGAGACAGAAAGTGCTTGATTACTCCACAGCAAAAAAGTCCTGGGAGAAGCAGAACTATTTCTTTTCATAAAAGCTGGCTGCACAGTTAAGGAAGATGAGCTTGTCGGGGATGCCGCTGCAGTCAGGCTGAACCTGTGGGAAGTGTGCCTGTTCCTAATAAATGTTATGTGTACTTATGTGGCAGTCATTGTGCTTTGCAAGGAGGGAGTCACAGAAATAATTAGTTAAGAGCGTGATGTTTTTGGCACAGATTCCCTTTTTCAAGTAGCTGTGATGTTCATATATAAGAAAAATTGATTTGGCATCTAGTCAGGATTTCAGCATGCTCTTGGTTATGGAAATCAGCTATGGGCATGGAAGAAATCTGTATATTGATTCATAAACTGACTTGATGACTTGTTCATGCCTTAATATTTTCAAGGGCTTTTACCCAAAATAAAAATGTTAGTAGGTACCACTTGACTGTGCTACAACACCGTCTAAAATAGTGGGAAGAATGCAGGAAAGAAAAGAGGTTTCCCATTAGACAGAAGCCTTTGCTGTCTATGCTAATTATTTTTTTTCCCTGAATAAGGTTTTTCTCATTGCCCTCATTTATTGTATTAATATGTGTATGTATAAAACACCCGGGAAAAATAGCTTCCTGTGGAAGACCCTCAGTTTCAGGGATGCTTTCTCTTTTGCAAGAGCTCAGGAAAACTAGTCCTGCTTCTACTCACACAATCATGTGCCAATACTGCTAGAACTGCCATGACTACCCGTTTGCAATAGTCTGAGAATAGCTTTACTTTGATATCATGTAGTAGGGCAAAAGCCAGCATGTCTTGCTGACTCTTCTTTTTTGGCCAGCTGGTTAGGGGAATGTTTAGTCAGCATCATCACTGATCCAAGACTGCCTCGTGAAAAACACCTACTAATACACTGACTCCTCATGAACATGTTTCTCCTCATGTTTCTCTGCAGGTTTAAAATCCTAATCCTTGAATAACACCTCCTCCTCCCTCATGGTTTTCTTTGGAGACATTCCAGCACTGCCTAATCTTGACCCTATTTGACTTAAGGTATGTGGACTCAAAAGACAGGCAGTATGGCTGGTAGCCATTATTAAAATGAATGGAAACTATGTCATGTATAGTTTCATCTAAGATCCAGTGTGATAACAATAAGCGACCAAATTCTGATCTCAGTTACAACAACATGCTTCTGCTGTGACTTCAAAAGAAATCAATGGGTGCAATGTGAGCTGAGTCACCATACATTGTGCCATAGCAGAGCAGAATTTTCTCCATAAATAATGTCTCTTTTGGCAAGACACTTTTAAAAAAAAACTCCCGAAAATCTATACTATATTGAACTGCACAGTTCAGGAAAGAGGCCTTATACATAACGGTACATTTTTGAACCTGCAGGTTGTTACTTGTGGACTAAATCTTCCCGTAAGACAGTTAGTTACTCATTTTCACAAGATTTCTGCAAGTCTTTTCCATGATTGGTGTGTAGGATTAAAAGACCTCTGGGGCCTTGTTTGAAACTACTGTGTTTGGACACTACCTTATGTATTGAAAGCACTTATGGAGAAATGATGTCTCAAGGTGGACTGCTGGAAACATGCAGGAATTTTCATATCCTCAGGAAGCGACAAGAAGGCCATTCTGTCATTTGATGCTTGGCTTCTTGCTGCTTACTAAATAGTCAGCCAAACTTGTGGCTAACAAGTGATTTAAATGTAGTCTGAAGGCAGCTTTTGTTTCCTTCAACTGTTATTTTAAGAAAAGTCCCTTAAAAATAATTGACTGACTAACTGTCTAATTGATGTTGTCTATGTAGTGTGTACCAGCCAAAGCTAATGGGTAGTGGGATCATTGGCATCTTGGTGGAGGCTGCCCTCAACCCTTCAGAGAACCTCTGCCTGCCCTCCCTTTATGCTCTTGGGTAGGAGAGGGCATGTTTAGTTTTCTGCTTACTCTATTCCCTTTTGTAGCTGTTCATTTGCTAGGTGCATAAAGGAGAGGAGGTCACTTGTGCACATGGGATAAGGAGGTATTATGAATTCTAAAGTGTTTGCTTTATTGGGAAAAGCACAGAGAGCAGGAGAGTGCAGGAACATAATGTGTGAATTTTTAATGAATGCTGTGCCAAGTGTTTGTGCTTTTTCTTTCTACCTGTAGCAGCTTTATTCATCTGGGAGAGTACTGCATACAAGATATTCTTTAGTAGTATGCTGGCTGCTGTTTAGTTTTAATAAATGAAATCCTTTATATCAATGTAATATTCTTTAGACAAGCACTTCCAAGGCAGATTAGAAATGAACTTAAGGGGATTAAAAGCGTCTCTTGCTAAAAACAGTGTTTCAGATTAGAAATCCACTTATTTATGTCACTTTCAGTGGACTACATTTGTGTTTAATATGTTGCTACTGCTAAAGAAAGCAGTACTTTGCCCATGACTGCAGCCTTTCTGCTCTGTTTTACATTCACAGCAATGTTTATTTTCTTCAGTACAGTAAGTTGCTTTGGGAAAGATTGATGGCTTCCCACAAAACTGTGAGCAACCATTTTCTTTCTGATTTAGAGAAAACAAAAGATTTAATGGATCTGGCATTTTAAATAGCATCAGTCTCTTTATAAAATAGGAAACTGCATGAATGGAAGGTATGAGTAGAGAGAAAAATCTGCTTTGATTTTCCCCTTGCAGTGTTGTAGCAGGCTGAAAAGATCAACTCAAAGGTTATTTGCTTTCTGTGAAATCCTGGACATCTTGGGAGCAGCCTGGTTTAGCTGGTGTTAGCTCAGGTCTGCAGCAGACTGAGGGGAGGCACTAACTCTCAAGCTGTTTCCTCTAACTCGTACCAGCTTATCTGTTTCTATGTCAAACACTTGTCCTAGTACGTGGTTCAAGGGATGTCAATCCCAGTGGTAGGGCCTCTGGTATGTCAACGCAAAATCTCTTGAATACACCATGCAGAGATTTGGTATACCACCACTCTGCAGTATAAAGGCTGTTGTTGGGCAGTATGTATGCAGGATCACATGCTGTCTTGTCCATGCTTATCCAGTGCCCCATCAGTAGGTGTCCAGCCAGCAAAACTGGAGTGCTTTAGTGAGCCCAGCAAAACCACAGCCATACACCTCTCCGGAGCTTTGTCATTTTTGTCCTACTGGGTATTTGGTCATGTGCAGACGACTGTGAGCATTAACAGGAAACCTTTCATTCTTAAGCTCTTATTAATCACCCACCAAATCACAAAATACTGACCTGGAAATGGCTGGATGTTCCCAGATGCTCTCACACTGTGAAATTTCAACAGGGCAGGATCCAGCCCTGTTGAATAAATGAAGAGGATCTCATGGTGTATGAACAATGATAAGGTTGAATATTCTGAGTATTCACACAGTTTAAAGACCATATTTCAGCCCCATGAGAGACACTAACAGACTAGGATCTGTGTTTGGCAATCTGAAATTTCACTTCATCTCCCGGACTACAAAAATGCACAGTTTTGGAGTTTACTTCCTACAGCTGTTGAACGCAATGAGCTCAGAAAAGGTACTAGGGTAAGAAGGTGAAAGAAAGAAGAACCCTTTTCGAGGCTCCTCACAAGGGAAGGATACTGGGGAGACTTTGAGGACAATTTGTTTTTACCTTTTCTTAAGTGAGTTAAAAGTCTGTTCTCTACAGTGAGGACAGAAAAAATTATGAGAGTAAATTGAAAACTAGAAATAATATGAGAAATTAATGTTTTAATCAGAATTAGGCCTTTCAGTCTACTTACTGTTGCTGTTTGCATGTGAGACCATGGAACTTCAATGCTTGCTCCTTACATGACAGCACCAATAGCTTAGTTGCAATTTACAGATCTGTTATTCAATTGCTTTGCAGATAGCTTGGGCAGAGGGAGAGGTTCAACCCCATAGCACATAAGGTTTTTCTTGGTAAATGTGTCCTGGAGACAGTGCTGGATTTTGTTATTTTAGGCACACCTCCCTCCATCATTACTTAAAACAGTTTCAGAATAATTTCTATTCCATCTTATACAGTAAAGTATTATTTATTTAAATGATTTACAAAGTAATTTATTTCCTGGTACCTGGTTAAAACAAGATCATTTACCTTAATGCATTTAGGCTATTGATACTCTGTCCAGTTTCGGTTGGTCTTCAAACACTCTGTGTCCTCTTTTCATGCCCAGAAGCCAATGCTCAGATTGAATTGTAGGGCATCTGATCAAGGAAGGGCTGCATTTTCAAAACAAAACTCAAAGATTGAGTTGCTTGACTCCACTGGTATGCAAAAAAGACCTACAGTGAGCGTTTCTATTAACCTTGTAGTCCTAGGACTGTACAAGAGCAGGCTGGTAAGCAGATATTAAACCACCATCTTTATTTTAATAATTTTCTTCTATTTTGTTTTCTGAAGCTAGATTTCATTCATTTCCCCAGACCCACATTTTTTGCTCATCATGGCACTTATCAGCCATCTAAATCCTTATATGCTGCACATGGTAACAAAAGCTGACTGAAATTTCACCATTAGTTTTAGAGTGGAGAGGGTAGATTAATTTTCTGCATTGTAATGATGTGCTCTACTATCAGTGTCGTCACTATGTGTGCACTGGTAATAACACCTGGGGATAAAACTTACATATATTGCCACACAGGTTGTATGAAACAAAAAAACCCTTAATATTCAAGAAAAAAATGCATAATTAGGATCAGGGCTGGAATTTCACTGGGAAATGTGGTGCAAAAATTGCTTCTCATTTTAAATTAAGCTTTCAATGGCAAGTGCTTGGCTTTCAGCAACTCCTCTGAAACTTTTTTAATTGAAGTTCCACGAAAATCTGGGGAGTTCAGCTCAAGTTCACCCCCCAAACCCATCCTGATTTCATTAAAGATCTGATCTTTCTTTATTTGGCAATAAAATATATATGTGGTAAACGTGTGTGTGTATAAATCAGTATCTGCCATGTAACTGTTTTGGTTTGGTTTTTTTTTTTGTTTGGTTTATTTTTCTTTGGGGTTTTTTTTTTGTCTTTTGTTTTGTTTTGTTTTTGTTTTAAATAAAGAAACAGTTTCCCTTTTCTTTATGAAGGATGGACTCTGCTCTGAGCATGCAATAAGAGAAGGAACAGTCCGTGGGAAATCCTTCCTATTCCCCCAGGTTGGGATTTGGAGTGCAGGACACGCTGCTTCCTGCCAGTTTCTTTTGCACTTGTGTTAATGCAGTGGAAATTCCATGATCCACATGAACTGGGCATGGATCTTGCCTTGGTCAAGCTTAGGGTATTTCCACGTTATTTGCATGTGACTATTTTCTATTCCTGTCTCTAAGACCCAGTAAAGGTCTTGATTATTCCTGGGAAAGGGTGTTGTTCAGACTTATATATGGACAATGATTTTATGATTTTATGATTTCTTTTTCTTTTACCCCTTCAGCTTCATTCATTTTCCAGCCACAGTGGCCAGATATTCCTGTAACAGCACTACCAGGCTGAGGCTACTTATACCAAGGCACATTATCACTTTGCTAAACTGGGCAAATAGTAGGATGTGCCTTCAAAAGTTATCTCCATATATCCAACTCAGTTAGAGGGTCCTTTCAAAGCAGTGAATTTGGAGACATTTGTTTTGCCTCTTCTGGGCAGAAACCACCTTTCCCATTTATATCCTAATGGCACCAGTTTAAGCTTGTTCCCCATTTTGAAGGGGTAAAGCCTGGTGAGAAGGTCTCTGTTTGAGTAGGTGGTACTTGACCGCTCCACACTGTCTTTAAGACTATTCTTCCTTATTGCCTGTCTTTCAACAGCCTGAGTGAAATTGGCACAAGCTTGCATCATGTGCTGTGTCTAATCTGGCAGAAGCAGTCACATGTCCATAGCGTGATCTGTATCAGATTTGTATGGCTGAGTCATCTGGTATCAATTCTTGTGGAGCAAAGGCTCCTTAACTCCATAGCTGCAGATCCTCACGTGTTCCAAGAGCTCCCACTCCCGTCTTGTAACTCATTTATCACAGTTCTGCTGTAGCCTCGCTCCTCCAACATCTCCCCAACTTATCCAATGCCTTTTCTGTAGCTGGGGAATATCTTTTCCCAGACACACATGTCACCTCATCCTGGACTCAGCAGCCCAATAAGTCACAGCTCCCTTCACGTGTGGTGTCTCCACAGTCTCATGGAACAGGGCTGGAGAAATTGTTACTTATCAAGCCACTTCCTTTTCAGCTGAAAACTGTTCTGCTGGTCACCGATCCACCATTCACTGTGACTGCCCCTGGCTCCTCCACCCACAAGACATAATGAAAGACAGCCAAAGACATAGCCATGGTTTCAGAAAATGGAGGTGGAAACAGTACTCTGGAGCCAGGTCAGTGGGTTATCAGCCAAGCTCTGACGGAAGGTTTGTCATTTTGTTGAAGCAAAACCTAACTTTGCCGATGAAGTAAAGGCTAAATAATTTTATTTTTAATAAAAACACTGCTGCCTTCTTCGGTATTTATTGGAATTCCAATCTTATTGACCCAATTGATTGTGTATATAGTTGTTGGTGAAACGCAACAGATGTTACTTGGAAAAACAAAAAATACAACTTAGTAGAGTTAGAAACATTTATAACTTATTTCTTCCCATGTCTGACTTGTGCTCTATATCAGTTGTGGCCATCTCATGATCATCTCTATATGGCCTGTTTAAGCAAGGTTTAGGCCAGTTTCTTTTGCACTTGTGTTAATGCAGTGGAAATACCATGATCTGCATGGGCTGGGCATGTAGCTTGCCCTGGTTCCATGATATTTGCATGAGACTATTTTCAATTCTGATCTCTAAGACCCAGTAAAGGTCTTGATTACCCTTAAGGAAAGGTGCTGTACAGCCTTGTATCTGGACAATGATTTTATGATTATTTTGAGGGTTTTTTTACCCCTTCAGCTTCATTCATTTTCCAGCTGCAGTGGCCAGATATTCCTGTAACAGCACGCAGGGGCTGAGGCTACTTACACCAAGGCATATTATCTCTTTGCTAAACCAGCCAAATAGTAAGACATCTTCAGAAGTTATCTCCATATATCAAACTCAGTTAGAGGGTCCTTTTGAAGTTGTGAATTGGAAGACATTCGCTTTACCCTTTCAGGGCAGAAACTGGTGCTCTCATTTACTTCAAAATAATCTCTGTTGTGTAGATTCCCATGGGATCAAGAGGAAAGATTCCTGGGAATTGCTGGTGTTCCTGTTTTTATTTTGTGTGAGACTTTGGATTAAAATGTTTTGAAAATGGTGTAATTCCTGAGTTCCCCAAGGCAGAGGACTGTGATATACTCAAGTCCTGTATCAGTCCACTATGTAGCAGTATGCTAATGTCTCTTCTCTTGGTTATCACCAGGGTACCAATTTTTCAGTTTTGTCCCACTCCTGGCATAATAATTGATGCCAGGTTCTTTTCTTTTATTCCATTATATTATTCTGTTACCATTGCAAGTGGTACCTGTTCAACAAGGCTCCTTGCAAGCCCTGCATATAGCTATCTGCAGTTTTAGTGAATCTGATCTCAGTGTTTCGGTTCAGAGTCCAGCTGGAGCTACACATCTTTGTTTCATGTATTTAATGTACTCAAAATGCACTAAATGATAGTTTATAATATCATTATCAACAGTTAAAGACATTATAACTTCAAGAAATGTAAAGAAAGTGCAGCCATATGTGGAAATGCTTTATTTTATGCACTTTTAACCCTCACAATAGTTCAGCTGCAAAAATAGGGACAGTAACGAGTGGCAGGGAGAAAATCTTATGTCTGCAAAATCATTTTTCAACTTTCCCTCCAGTGCTGTCATGAAAGAGCACTGTGCTAGTTGGATGGTAAATAACAACTGAGGACTAATTTATTTTTCTTCATAAAATTATTTCTTGAATTGGATTCAAATGTGTTACTTATTACATGGTTTGATAATTCAGTGATGCTTTCCCCCATAACATACGAGCTGATTTAAACCTTCACTCCCAAACAGCCTCAGGCTTATTAAGAACAGTGTGGACTGAGTATGGATTAAGTTTAAAAGTAATAAAAAAGTAGACCTGTTGGTTAGGTGAAAAATTCACTATCAGATTCCTGAGTGCAGCTTTCTTTTCATGTGCAAACTGCATTAAATGAGGCATTTAATTCAACAAATCCATAGTTCTGATCCACCAGAAATAGAGACTGGGTTAGTTCAATTTGTAACAAACGATCTCCATATGATCAAAGTCCTGAGAGCTGATTCCAACATACTGCTTAAATTAGTCTAACACCGAAGTGTTTGGCTCTGGGACAATATTTGGAATGTCTTACCAGAAGAAAAATTCCTCTGCACACATGGTTCCAATATTTGGGAATGCCAGCCTTGCTTTTTAATGGGCTGACGGGGAGCCTCCGTGCTAACTTTCTGACTCCAAAAAGTTCTTGTGCTGTCACCCGCAAACCAGCTTGGATAATTTTTCCTTGGCTTCCTTATTAAAGCCTGAATGAAGGGATTGTGTGGCTTTCTTAATGTCACTTGGTCTGCTTGCCATAAATTCAAGCACTCATGATGAAAGCTCCACTTATATTTCGCTGGGAAATGGAATCAAGGAGAATGCACCCTCGTTCACAATAAATAACTAAAGTTGAGTTATTAAGTGTATTTCATATACTGGTGCCTTATTACATCAGCAGTTTAGATAATGGCTTCTTAAAAATACTCCTCTACTGAAATCTAGGAAGAGCGAGTTGTACATAGGTATCCCGGTACATGAAAACCAAATCAGCGGCTAGAGCAATAACTTAGGACTGTATTAACAAATATCAAATATTTACATTTTTACATGCTGCTGTCTGTTTAGATTAAGCAACCACAGCAATAACAGCAGTTAGCAGTGAGGGCCGTATTTGCTCGATTCCTGCCAGGGAATTCTCAGCTGGGATTGTTTGTTTGCTTTGTGCAATGAAGACTTGAGCTGTTTACATTGTAGCTCCAGTTTTAGAGAGTGCTAATTATGCTCTGCTGTTGAACCCCTCCATTTCTCAGAACCTGCTGTCCTGCAAAAACACTTTACATCAGTCTTGGGGAAAGTAATCTGACTTGTGGCAGGCAACAAAGGGTGCTCCAGTGTGTTTTAACTGGGTTTCTTTTTTAATGTGGTAAGCGGCGCTAAATGGAACTTCATGCCTTTAACTCCACTTGTCTTTTTCTTTCTCTTTTTTCCTGAAGGAAACGACAACATTTTCAAAGTGCTTGGCTGAATTTCCTCTTGCAATTTTACTGCTTTTTATGGAATTTCTTAATGTGAAATTGGCTGATATAATTCAGCCAGAGGGGTCTATCTGTCTATTTACATACATTAAACATGCGTATCATTCTTTATATATTCCCCCATTATTATACGTGCAGTGGAATGTAATAAATTGACACTCACCCAAGAACAGACAGAGCTGACAGTGAGTAAATGCCATGATTAGCATGTTATTGTTATAACTTTGCAGTTCCTTCCTGATTAGTTAAAATATATGTTGAATGGCTATGAAATTATTGTTAAATCTGTGCTAAGCATTACTTGATATTTTATAACAGCCAGAGTGGGAGAAGGAGGCAGGACAAAGATGAAAGGTTGGCACGCAGAAGTTCAGCAAACCCACTGTTTTCATGGTAACTATTCTGAACAGGTGGCTAAGTAAGCCAATTAAACAGACTTTAAGAACAAATTATGATAGTAATCCATTGTCTGGGATCATTGAAATACACTGTGTGGAATCTGTTCCCCAGAGCCACCTGAATAATGAAAATCTATTTTTGTATAATATGTAAGAACATATTTTTCTTCAAACAAAACAAGAATTTGCTAATGAATTTTTGTAACTATTTTAGAAAAAGATTTTTTTTATTATATGTTGAAAACATTCAATAAATTTACAGATATGCATGAGCAAAAGCTCAAAGTCATTCTAACAGAAATATTTTCACCAGAAAAGTGTCTGGCAAAAGCCAGGAAAGAAAGTGTGAAATATGAGAGGAACCAATAATAGACCTTTAAACTTTAGCAGAGGGCTCCAGTGATGTAGGGACCTCTCTCCAGTTTTGGGGAAAGTCTATCCAACGGTTGGGAGGACAATGCCCCAAACCATCTGCTTGAGCTAGTTTAGCCCTCTCATTGGCAGATCTTTCATTTCAGTGGCATAGCTTTAAAGTTGAGACAGGACCTGACAAGTTTTGGGCTGTAACTAATAGTCTCCAATACAGATCATCTCCTCTGAATGGTCTTGCTCAGTGATAAGCTGGCATTGATTAAAAAACACGCTGAAGACTGACAATCACTATATTAAAGGGAGGGAAATAGTAAATTTATTCCTTTTCTTTCTTTTTCTTTTTAAATATGGGACAGAAAAAAGTTTTCTGAAATTATTTCAGGCCATTGTATAACAACAGCTCTGAGCTGCCACGTAGGGCTGCATTTGAACCGCTGACCTAGGAACAAAATAAATTATGTGTAGGCTGAGGTATGGAGATGGTGTGTGACAGAAGAATAGTGCTCAGAAATGGTTTTCATGAGATTCTGTATTCATTTAGGCAATGTAACTGTTTAGCCAATTTATTCATTTGACAAGTTCCTTTTTAACCATCGTAATACACCATTTGGCCTAAGATGGCCTTCATTAGTTTATTAGATATTCATCGAGGGAGATTTTAGCATAAATACAGTTCCAAAGAGGATTACCACCCAGGGAATCTATTCTTTTAACCTACTTATTCAGCTATCAAGTATTTGTTGAAATGGACTTGTATTTACTTAGCCTCTTTAATGAAGTTTAGAAAAGCTTTTCTGCAAAGGGAATATTGTTTTGTCAAAATTAGCTTACTTAAATAGTTTTCAAAGCAGTCTGAGAACAAAGATTTCAAAGCTGCAACTCCAGCCTAATATTTACTTTTTACACTGTACAGTAGTTTAGACTTGCCAGAAAAAGTACACTTGCTTTTTCGGTTTTGTTTTGTTTAAATTTCTCTGCTTCGAGTTGTGAGATATATATGTCATTTCTAGGGGTATGGAACTAATTGAGGAATATGTCCTGCCCTTGTTGAGGTGAACAGGGCAGATAAATAAAAACTCCATTGGACATAAATCTCCTTCACTAACATCAAAGAAACAGGATTCTGCTAAGTGTATTTGTATAATGCAGTAATTTATGCAAAAAGCAGCTTTTGTCAGCAATGCAACAAAGCAGCTTTGATAAATGTCCCCTAATTTATTGTCATGTATCTCAAATCAAAGTAAAACATTTACAGCCTGCATACTGAAGGAAGCCAGGCCCAGGGTACTTAAAGACTTTTTCTCCCTTTCCATCTCCCCCTTTTTTTAAAAAAAAGTACAAAAAGCTAAGTTGGGCAAAAGGTTAAAAAGGATCTCTATGAATGCTAAGTACTTTATACAAATTATGGGGAAAAATAATAATGAAGCTGCTCAAAGAATGACAGAAAAGTCTGCACAAATTCAGATTAAAAAATCCACTTAGCTTTTCTCCTATGGGTAGTGTTTGATGAATCATAATGTGGACAGTAATTGTGTTCTAAGGGGGCAATTCCAGTTTCTCAGGTTCTGAAAGAATAAAACAGTGACTGTTTGGAGTCAGTGTTTCTCTTCCTGTCTCGCCTATAGATTCTTCTGAGAAGCCTCTTTCATATGCATGGCACATTCTGGATGTCTGATCAAGTGTAAGTTGCTAGGGGGTATTTTTATTACTGACTTCGGGCAAGAAAATCGCACCCTAGAAGAGAAGGCCTATTGTGTCACAAGCTCCATCCCCACTGATGGGGTAATGGAGGTGTACCAAGGGGCTGATGGTACTTCTGTGGCACGGAAACATGTTGACTTTTCTCCCTACTTCTTGGGAGAATTATTAGACCTACTGGTTTGACATAGATAAGCAGACTACTTGGCCTTACATCATCATGCATTGCACAAAAATTTTACAGAGGGCTATTTTATAATTAGAGGATATCATGAATGGATATGGCTGATAAGGCACAGTCTGAAATGGGCTTGACATGATGTCTGTTTGTGGCGTTAGATGTAAGCCCTGGCACTGGCAAGCATGCAGGAGCTGTTGTGCCTCTAGCAGTGGTTCATCCCTGTCCTCTGTCAGGAGGTCCCCCCAGGAGCACTTCTCCAGCTGGATGCTCTACCTTCAGCTGAGCACTGAGGTTTGCAGTGCCCTGTCTGTTGAGATTAGAAAAGAAAAATCTGCTACCAAGGTGCTCCTCACACCTGCAAGGCTGCTGCTGAGATTGAAGGAGCTGGACCAGGGAAGGCCTAAAATCAGGTTCCTGGAGGGAGACGACAATGCTTATCAATAAGGTGGATAAATTTAAACTGTGTGGGTTTCTCAATCACCCACAATGTCTTTCAGCTAAAAAAAAACAAAAGAGATACAGTTTCTCTTCAAACCCCTTTGATATTTAGGGGGAGCGATAAATTAAGTTCTGTTTCAGCAGAGATCTAGCATGGCTCCGCATGTCATTTTGATTCAGAAGTAGACAGCATTTCTATGTTTTTTACTTGGAAAGCTCTGTTTATAATAAAACAAACATACAGCTTCAGGAATATAATATCCTTTGAGTGGAGTTGTTTCAAAATGGTTTACAACCCATCTGGTAGACTGACTATAACCATCAGGCATGTTCTTGAAGAAAATGCCTTATTCACACAGATAGTAGTATGGTTCTGGTACTGCAAACCAGAAGAATGAAGCTGCAAAGCCAGGCCTGCTGCACCGTAAAACAGAGACATGGAGTTCATTGAGAAAGTGAAAAGGAGCAGTTGTTAAAAAAAGATACTTTTATTTTCTTTATATAAAAGTTCTACCTGCTGGGAATGAGTCTGCCTCTCCCAGCACCAACTCGCCTCTTGAAAGAACATAAGTCATCTGTACTATGGAGTAATTCATTGTGATTTCTTATGCATGTCTGTCTTTGTTGCTATTATCATTAAGACACATTATGATTATAAATTAATATATAATGATTTAAGTTAATATAATAATTATTAGGTTTACAATTAAAATTTTGTTATTCTACAGCTACAGTTACTGAAATGAGAGCTGTTCATGTTAAAAGCATCAAAAATATGCTTAGTAAAGCTAATCATAATTATTATTATGAATGTATTGTTTGAATCCCAGTGAAGCCCAGAGGCCTTTGTCAGGTGTAAGGCTCAAGGGGATAGTCTCCAGGAGCAGGTGGTTTTAAGAAACAAAAGACCAATAAAGCCTCCAAACCGCACAGCTAACACCATGGAAGACTCCCTCATCACCATAGGGTCAAGCAGAGTGTGGCACAACAGTGCCAGGGCTGAAACAACAGCCCAAGTGGGGATATGATGTATATGTATGTGTATGTTTACACATATACATATATGTATGCATAGTAAATTGTATGTGCATGAATACATATATATGCATATATACAGATATTTCCCCCCCCCCATTTGTGACGGCTACATGGATATTATGTGTATATGCATATATAAATACACATATATATACACATACATATAGTATATATAGCTATGTAGCATATTTATTATGACTAAATTATAAAAGACAAGCAACCTGAGTGGCTGGCTGCCTCACAAATGCAGGACAAAACCTGGTTTGTCCTGAGAGGAATAGTGTTGAGAGAGAGCAAGATTTCTCAAAGGACAGCATCAACAGTGGTGCTGGAAGCAGCTGAGCTGTGCCGCGTTGTGTAGTGAGGACCACTGAGATGGGGAAATGATACCCAGCCTGTCCTTGCTGCATCTTTCAGAACTTCCGCTGAATCATCTTGACAATTTGGCCTCATAACAGCAGTACACAGTGGCTTTCTACCTGCGGTGTGGACCATTTCTGCTGCTGGGCACTGAAATCCCAGCACTGAGATGCTGGCCTGTGTGCAGCCAGTGGCAGCCATGCTGCAAGCCAGAGAGCAGGAAAGGGGCACACCTCAACCACCTCACCAGGCACACCACACAACACCCTGCGCTTCATGTAGCATATTGCACTGCACATACTGCTAATTGATTTAATGAGTGAAAAATGATGTAAACCGATGCTTGGTAAACACATAAACAGCAACAGGTTTTGAGGGATGTTATCTAAGCGTTGACATTCTGAGAGCAGAAGGAGACTGAACTCAAAAAGAACTTTAAATGAGATCTTTTTCATTAATTTTATAAATAGAAATGAGAACAACACTCTCGGACATAATGAAAAAATCCTTGGCCATCTTAATTTGCAAAGAGTTGGAAAGGGAAGAGGTCACTCCCCACTGGTCAGTCAGGCAGGTGATGCAGTGGAGGTACCTCAGTGATGCCAGGAAGCTGCCAGCAGCTCCATACCATCTCTTCAGGTCCTCCTGTGATCAAAAGAACTGGCTACATGAGCAACAGCGGCATTACATACATGGGTTTAAAACAAATCAGCTCCTAATGCTCCAAGGGGCTTGTCACAAGTTTATGTTTCATCCCCAGGTGTTGAAGGTGGCTTGTGCTGAAAGAGCACAAGCAGCATTTGCCACCACAGCCAGTGTGGGGAGAGGGGTGGTGAGAGCTGGTGGGGTCTCGCCATCTACATGGCTGGTGGGGGTGACTGAAGCAGGTCAAATAAAATGTTAAAGCTTACACATCATAGGCGTCTTTCTTGACCTTGAATTCAGCTCTACAGGTAGCAGCAGGAAACAGAAACTTAAGTAGAATTGGTGAACATAAAGAATAAGATGAGAAATGTCCCTGTGAGAGAGCCGAGAGGTATGTTGTGATGCAGCACACAATTTATCAGCACTGGCAATTTAAGACACAACAGGCAAATTCACCTTATGTGTATCATCATCTGCAATGTAACGTAAGCTGCTCAGCTCATGCTCTGCCCATCCTCCAATAAGCTTTCCAAAAGAGATATAATGGGGCTGTTTAGTTGTAAAATCTGGCCAGGATTCCTGTAAACTAAAGATGTCTAAGGAAAGCACTTAAAAAGAAATTTAAAATAAAAATTAAATTAGAATTAGAAAATGCTTATGCGAAAAAGAGACACAGTCAGCAGAGCTCTTTAGCAGGTATTTCACATTAAAAATACAGACTCATAGATATTGGTGAATGACTGCTCATGTGCTCTTTTAACATGCGGTTGAGTGGTGGCCAGTGCTTGGAGTTCTGCAGCAAAGGGGATTTACACTCTTTTGTCAGTAGAAGCTGCCTTTCACTTTCAGTACATGCTTTTTCTTCTTGCTTGTAGCACAAACTGTTTCCATCCCTGAGCAGAGAACCTCTTTGTTACCCCACCAAGAGCCCCCCTCCATGGCAGCATCCTGGCCCCAAGGGCTGGAAACATGTCAGTGTGCACTCATTTATGCTTCACATCCTTGAGTGGGTGAAACTGGTCTGCCATCAGAAGCTTTTATAGCTTGAATTTTGAATGGTAAAAGTGGTTAAAACACTGATATCACAAATGGAGAAGTCTTCCTTAAATACAGCATATCTTAAATAAGTGAAATCATGACAGCTTCCCCTGTTCTCTGTTTCTTTTTAGCACCGATAAAAGCTTTCCAGATTCCGCTAGCAACCACTTACCTTCTCTTTCTTCTTAGCAAGCCAAGAAAAATGCAAATTGCAACTTCACTTTCCTCATTGCTTTCTGAGATTTCAGTGAGACAAGTGTGTTTAGCAGCAAATCTTCAAATATAGAATCTATATGTTAAACAGATGAGCTGCAGGCTATCTGTTCAGAAGGCATAACCTAGCCAAGGTGTGCCATTCAGCAGTGGTGCAGTGCGCAGGGAAACCTGAGTGAGAGGAAGGGCAGTGAGCACTGCGCCCTGCCTTCACCAGCCTCCCTCCAGCCACGGCCACTTAAAATAATGTTAGTGCTTGGTATTGACTGGAGCTTGTGATGAAATTTTATCCCAATACTTTTAAAGCAGAGACAGCTGTAAGTAGCTGTTAAATAGACACAAACAAGAGCTCAGTCCAAAATATGCATGTTCAACATAGTGCTTTATATATAAGTTGTGCTACGAGACCACAAAAATGAAGAAACCAAAACATATTAATTATCTGAAATAGAAACACTCCTTTTTCAAAAGCAGGCACCCTTCTTCAGATGTCTTACTTAAGTGTCACATTGATTTTTTAAATCTCCGAAGTCCCTTTATCTCAATGCACTTATTTCATGAGACTTAGATTTTGACACATGGTTTTGGTTTATTATGTAATGCTTCAATAAGTAAATGCAAATTACCAATAACGACCTTTTTAATTTGAAACATAACTTGACCAAAATCAAACTTCTCTGGAAAGAGATTTTTTTCTTTCTAAAGTTTGCCTTGTTTCACAGATTAGTTTCAGTGTCTGACACACACACATTTCAAAGAAATTCACATTTGATATGAATAGGATGACTAAAAAAACCCCAAACAACCCCAAATCAACATCCTCCACTCAATCTTGGAATGTGTCATTAAAACCACATGGATTTTAAATTCTTATACAGAAAATTGCATTAACAGATTTTGACCTCAAGACTAAGCAAAGCTACATGTGTTAAGGGCCCAGCATCTCTGCTCTGATCCACAGGACTGTTCCTGGATACTGACTAAATAAGTATAGCTTACTGATGTAATAGCATCCTGCATATGTCTCATATTAATGGCATTTTCCTAATAATAACAGCATTAAAGCCTGCCTGCTTTGCTATTGAGTTACCCTATTTAGGATAATTTTCCCAGAAAGACTATCCTTGAGCATGTGAATAAGCATATCATTTTATAACACTTAACTTAAAATATTAAAATCAAAGCAAGCTGACAGTGTGATTCCAGAACTGGTATTTTCCCATTAAAATAAGAAAAAAATCTGTTGTGGTTCTCAAATAATTTATTATCTCGATTTTTGTTGTATTTTCCACATGGAATTGATGAAGAAAACAATATTTCTTTCTTTTTTTTTTTTTTTCCCCCTCAGGAAAGTTAGGAAGAGTGAAAATTCACACGTGGAAAACAAATGAGCATCGGGAAACATTCCTCGTAGCTAATGGCTACTTGGTATGTTGCCCGAATTCATACAAATCCTTAAAATCAAGTGAATTATGCCCACAGTGATAACTCCCTTTCCTGTAGTCCCACAACAAGCACCAAATGGCGAAGCAAAGCTGAACTACCAAATTCAATTTTTCACCTCCCAATTCCTTTCAATTAAGTATATTTTGTTTTGCTGCAGAAGGGACAATTCATATTTTATAGTAGGGAAGGCAGGATTCAGCTAACCCCCCTCTCAGATATGCTCACAGCATCATGGCTGCGTCTGCTCTCATCCCATCCTGCACATGCTGGTACCGAGGGAGCTGGTCAGGGGCTTCTGCAGGTTTATCCAAACCATGCCGTTGGGTCAAAAAATAAGTCAGTGATGGAAGTGAAAGCAATCAGACATGTGCATCTTCTTTAAACAGACCACTAATGGACAATGGGGAGAATACAGGCTTTCAAAGGAGTACAAAACCAAGAAGCGTTCCTCTCCTGTTCTGCTCATGTGATAGGAGGTCACACACTCTCAATACCTTTAGAACATGCAGGTTAAGAAATCTGTCAATCATCACTCAACAGATTAAATAACTTGTGAATTTATGTGCTAGAAAAATTAGGATGGATTACACAAATATCTGTTAAGACTATGATAAATATTTATAAACAATCTTCCTTGCAGAACATGTCTCTGTCATTCATTCCCCTGCAATGAAAAACCTGGAACAATGGAACTAATGACTACATTGTTCCAAAGTTAAGTAGTATATCTAATAAGGAAAATAATCGAACGAGCCAAATTCTTTATGAACACAACAGTGAAGCAATTAAAATAAATGTGATTTTCCAGATCAAAACTTCTGGCTGTTAATTGCTATATGGCACCTATCCTAGTTATATGAGTTTCCCTTGCAGCTGTTTTTATTTCATGATACATTCTGAAATCCCAGGAGTCTAGTGCTGGGATCTGCCATACAGACAGCCTGAAAACCAGGATACTTACACAGTGTTTATAATCTGGGTAGATGAACTCTCAAGACAGGCCTCTGAGAACAAGCACTTTCTTGCCATTTGCATTTTGTTTGCAATGTGTTTCCAATGAAGATAATTTATTGATGCATACTTCTTAACCTGGGGTATGCGGGTTTGCTGCCATATGCAGGCAAGCTCAGAACGCTGAGAGATGGGAGCAAGGAGGTGTCCCCTCCTGCCCAGCACTGAGCACATAAGCATGGGGTCTGAGAGACAAATAATACATACACAATTCAGTGTTTCTCTTATCTTGCATGTTTTCTAATGCCCTGCATCTGGCAGCTTCTCTTGGGTTTTATTTTTGTGCAATTTCTGCCATTTATGGGTGCTGAGCTCAGGAGAGGTAGGGCAGGAGGGCTTCAGCCTCTGCAGGGCCAGAGAGCTGATTTAACCTGCAAAACAGCACCCTGGAGCTGAAAGTGCACACTGGAAGTCTGGCATAGTCCAACCAGTTTATTTGAAGTTGTATTTTGGTATCTGTGGGTTATTAATGAGATTAAATAACTCAGTTACAGGGAATGACAAATGCAGTTTGTCCAACATTAAGCAGATATTGGCATCCTTTGGTGCAACTCAGGAGATGGTGATCTCAGCTATTGAACAGGCTAAAGCCATGAGCAATATGATATTGATTAGACAATGGGTATTGTATTTACCCACATAGTTTTATTGGGTGAGGCTCCTCGCAATGTGATTTTATTTGAGAAACTTAAGGAAGATAATTAAAAATGTTGTAAGGAGAAACTAGCAGCCTTCATGCTTTTATTTTTAAAGGCTGCAGATGTCTTTTTCTTTAAAGCTGCATGTGCTCCCTCCTTACCTTCCAAAAGATCAAGGGTAATAATAATAACAATAATAATGCAGTATCCTGGAATTTTTCTACATGCCTCAAGAGAACTTTAATTTTTTCCAGAAACTGTTTTCTGATAATTGCCGCCTCTTCTACTTTTTCCTTTACTCTGCCTGTGCTGTGGTGGCTGAATTAAAATGGAGTCTTTGAATGTGGGGCTTTTTCTGTAGAAAACACTTTTCTCACTAACTGAAACCATGAAGGACAGTCAGCTGTCCTTCACAATCAGTTTTTACCTCCATTCTCTGCCCTCTGTACAATTCCTACTTTCCCCTTGCCATTGCCAGGCAGTACTGGTGCAAGTGTTCATTTTTGCTCTTGTAGATAATATGAGATGGTTAAAACTTGAGCTCTAACTCAAGTTAGTCTCAGTTCAAACTGTGGTCCTGGGAAGGGCCTGCATTGTTATTGTGGGTCAAGGGATCCCTGTGTGACTTTGAGACCATGCCTCATGCCTCGCAGCGCTGTGGCACCTCATGCCATAGCTGAACTGGCTGTGCAAAACCCAGAGTTTCCAAACTCCAGGGGATGTGGTTACATCAGGATCCCAGGCAGCCTTATAATCAGACTAAGCTTTATGGTGAAGGCCACTGTGATGCTTCAGTTATTCTTCTTTGCATATTTTGTCTTCTAGATCCCAACTGGAAGAGCTCACCCACTGACAAGCCCACACACACTGGGAGAAGGTGAGACAGGGATGTAACACTGAAAAGCCAGCTAGGCGCCAGCTAGGCACCTGCCAGCAGCATGCTGAGGTGAGGCCAGATGCCAAACACGGGGGAAAACTGCTCAGGGTTTGATGAATAGCTGAAAAAAAGACATCTCTAGGGTTGGATAACACCCCTGAAGAAGTGAAGCTACGGCACAGTAGCAAAAGCAGAAAATAAAGGGTGTCAGGGAGCAACTTTTCCCACTGCAATCACCATCTGAAGTTGTGGGCTGGTGATGCTTGCCAAGGGCCAGGGCTGCACATGTCTGAGGAGCAGCTGGACAGCATGTTTGTAATCAGCCTTCTCGATGGTGGTTAGGGGTAGTTACTGTTTGCTTACAGGCACCAGCAGCTTCTGGAGTCACAGCCGGGTAGTGAAACTGGCAGCACCAGGCATTCGCCTCCTTGGAAAAGGGAAGCCTCACAGGGAAGGAGAGAAGCATAAAGGTTTTACAAGTCAATTTTAAAGTGATTTGGTATTGAACAGTGCTCATAAACCAGGAAGTCCCAAATATATACAGACAGTAGGAGCTGTAGCTGTGGTAACGCTTTGTACTTTGCAGTTCCATAACACACACATACTTCAAGTCCCTGGTACCACGAATTGTGAGACAGTATACAGGCAGCAACCAGGACCTCCCTTTGGCTTGGCCCCTGCCTGCTGCAGGCTGCTTGTGGGTGAGTGGACAGCAGTTCTGCGCCTACCAGGGATACCGGGAAACCCTGTAGGCTGTGTGAAGCCCAGCCTTGTGTGCGTCATGAAGAGGACGTCTTCTTGATTCATCACATCCACAAACATCTCAACCCATCATCTGAAGCATCCCTGGAGAATATGCCCTATTTTGCTCTTTCTCGCTTTTCTCCCATCAATTGCATTCCCTTCCTCTGAGGGCTTTTTTTTTCCCTTTCCTTTTATTCTTTTTTAATCCCAGAGCACTGTCATGGTTGCCAGCCCCAACACCATGTTCCTCTTTCATCAGAAGACTGACTCATAGCATCTTTCAGCTTGAACTCGCTTTTTATTTCTGTGGGACTCTGGCCCAAGCAACACAACACACAAGGCATCCGCCCAGACTCAACACACAGCAAGGCATCCGCCTAATATGGGGGTGAAATGGGACTCATATTTTCACCATCATCTTTTCCACTGGGAATTTTACCATACTGAGATTATTGCCCCCACATTTGTACCCATATTGTACCATAGAGCTCTTCACTGACCTGGCAGGATATGGTTTTATGATATTTATGCATGATAGTTCTGATAGCTCACACTAGCTCACCTTCCTGTTGTTGAAAATTATAGTGATTGCTTGTTTTGAGCCAAAAGAAAGAAAGAAAAAAAGACAAAGAGGGGAAGATGTTTTAGTCACCTCAATGGAGGGATGAGTCTGACCTTTAAAAATACTAGTGGGAAGTATGAACCAAGCAAACACCACATCTCTCACTCCACTTGCAGATAAATGTGGTTTTGAGCAAAATTGTTTGGCCAGTGAAGACTCCCTGTCGGGGTGGGTAGCTCTCATTAGGAGATAGATGTTTGGATATTCACCTGCATCACAATCCCAGATGTTGGTTTTTCCATGACTGCCACTTTGGTGTGCAGTAGTAAAATGCTGGAGCTGGATCACAGCTTGTTTCTGTGGTCACCTTTGTATCACTGAAATGAGTTGAAGCGTTATTTTACAATGGGATACAGGATGCTCCCAGGCTTTTATGTTTGATTTTTGTTTCTGTGAAGTTATTTTTTACTTCCTCTGCTGAAAAAAAAACCAAAATGTTAAATGTCTAATTGAATAGACTGTTGGAAAAGACCAATAGGACGGTTGAGCACATGAACTTCTGTGAAGCAAATGCCTTTGTTTCCAAACAGTCCAGTGATAGCAAATATTTATTGACATTTTCCTTCCACAAGGGCGTTAACAATTATAATTTGCTAGTACGTACATCATGAGTAGTTTCAGATTCTGAGTAGAACATCTGTTGGTCAAAGATGAAAAAGACTTAGGAAAAAAAAAAATAAAAGATTTATTTTTCCAGGGCTATGAAACTAACAGCATCACAAATTATCACTAGGAAAACATTTCAAAAGCCTGAACTCGCACTTATGGAAAAAGGAACACAGATAGAGGAAACAGATAAATATGCGTTGTGTTAGTAGTCTTTGTTTTCTGAAATGATATATTGTTCCGGAGAAGCAGTTAACAAACAAATTATTGTCTGTGTCCAATAGAGCCAGATCTTTGGTCCCACCGAACAGATGTTGAGGTGAAGCAGATTAAAGCTTAATTCACAATGGGGCTGTACCACAGGAAAGGTGCCCTAAGTTTATCTATTGTTAAATAATATAATTTATCGTCTTAGAGGGCCACGGAACAATTTCTGTTCCTTTTCTACTTTTTGAACGAAGATTTATAACATAGATAATCCCCAATTTTAGATACTTGCTGCAGGTTACATTTGAAAGAATTTCCCAAAAGACTGATAACCCCTTTTTTCCGTTAACCACAGTCAAACCAGTGAACTAATATGATGCCTGCTTCAAATAAATGTATTTGCTGCCTCTGTGCATGATAAGTTTTCATTTAGTCTATGATCAGCTGACAGTATGCAAGTTTGCAGATACCAGTAATTGAATACAGATAACCTTGGTTGTTGACCTGTGCGGAGCCATGACTGTCTAGTTTCCATTGTTTCTGCTTTTGCTAGTTGACACAAAACTGATGTGGGCTGAATTTCTATATTAGGCATCCATTATAGTGGGAATTGCTTATTGTTATGGATGGATATTGCAATAAGTTTCTATTTATTTAACCTAATAAGACAGAAAAAATGAACCTGATTGGGCCAATTCAGGATCAGATTTAACCTTTAGCTACCTGGTTAGTTTCTGCATGGATAGCAGGGCATAAGAAGGACATCTACATTATTCCCATTTTTTACAAATTTATATTCTTTTTGGTTGGAAGAATTATTCCTTTCTAGCAAAAAATGCCATGAAATATTGAAAAACTGCTTGAAGCTGAGGGTTGCAAAGGACTCGAGCAGTGCTGGGGTATCCAAATCCTCTTGGCTTCTGATAGCAGTAGACAACTAATTCTCTAAGACTTTGTAGAGAGCCCAGCCTGAAAAGACTATAAGGTAGAGTTTGGCAAGAGATGAAGAGGGCAGTGGCAGTGTAGTCCCTATGACAACTACTTGCTATACACAGCATGGGCTTCAAATCACGCACCAGAAGCTTCTCTTCTGCAGGTTGCAGATGTCTCCAACCTTGTCAACGCTACAACAAGGATGAGGATGTTTGCCATGGTTACAACTAGCTTGGTTTTAATTTCACCCTGGCTGTGATTACTTGTGCAAGTTTTCAGTTACTCATAAGCTTACTTAGGTCTAGATTTTAGAAATCTACAAATACAATACGGGTTTACAAATACGATATGAAATATAGTAACCTGCTTACAGAGAAGGTATGCTACTGCAGCCTAAGAATGACTGACCCAGTGGCTGCAGAAGGGCAGCAACAAAACAAGACAGCCATCTTTTCTTTTCAACTATTAAAATGATGGTCAAACTCTGGCTCTACTGACATGGATGGCAAAACTTCAAGGCAACTGATTGCCTGGTGTTGATGGCATTGTTGGCAGTTTTTTGGCACCTGAGTGGAACAGAAGAAATCCTGCCTGAAATCCTGATGGAGTGTCCCCTGGACTTTTCAGGAAAAGTGTTCATTAAGCATGGGCTCACAACCTGGCTATTGAGCCTCTTGCAGAACCTTTACGTACCTGCTGGCTATTCAGGCCTTACTAATGTTATGCACCAGAACTCATATGAGGTTTGTTCAAGACCATGAAAGCAAAATGGCCAGCTGGAATCCTGATCACCTTGTGGAATACGGTGAAGCGCACGGAAACATGATACTGCTGTTCATATCGAAATCTCTGCTTTTAGCCCTTTTCACAGCAGTGAGAGTGAGTAACATGAAGTCCCACTATGGCTGAATTCTGGTTTTGTTCAACTGCAGTGTCAATCAAGTTAGCTAAACTGAGCTGGATTTCAAAATGGCTTTCACCCCCTCCTGTAAATGGTTTTCTTTGCAAATCCAGTTTTAAAAATCTAGGGAGCCATGAAAGGGAAACTCTTAAACATTC
Organism: Ara ararauna; assembly: GCA_028858755.1. NCBI lineage: Eukaryota > Metazoa > Chordata > Aves > Psittaciformes > Psittacidae > Ara > Ara ararauna. Next base: position 19,517,112 of record CM054410.1, read on the forward strand.
CTCTTAGCCACCTTTCTGAACCATGTCAGCTAGCTCACAGATCCTTGTCTGTGAAGATGGACACTGGGAAGCTGTGGGAATGCAGTGCACAGTAAGGTGTCGCATTCCTCTGCTGTGTACATTTAAGGTTGAGAGATGACAAGAAGTATCAAATACTTCAGTGAATAAACTTTTTACTTCTAGAAGGCAATTTTTTCCCCATCCTCTGCCCCTACACACACTGCTGCCTTCAAGGAGTAATGAGCACAAGGTCAACACAGTCTTTTTACAAACATTTGCTTTCTTTGGAGATCCAAGACCCACGAAAAAGAAAATTAAATCACCTCCTAGAGCATGGGGATATTTATTTCTTTGAAGTAAATCAAGCCATGCTGCCAAACAATGATTAG
>CM054410.1:19520000-19537500 GCA_028858755.1 Ara ararauna
AAGTATGGAAAAGTAAACATTTCCTCAAGAAAGATTTTCTATTCATGGAATACCTGTAGAAAAGTGTTCTCTCAGCATATTGTTAAATATGATTGTGTCATGCAGGAGCTGTGCTTTGCCTCCGATGTGTATTTCATTTCTAGTCAATAGGCATTTGAGCTAGTTAATAAATTTTTAACAACATTGTAGACTAGACAGGGTCATCAGCCATTCAAAGAAACAACAGTTCAGTTGTCAGTAGAGTGTTAATTTCTTTCACTTCCAACTGACCTTAACATAGATTTTAAGATTAGTATTGCGATGTTTTGCCTCTTGTTAGAAAATGATAAACATAGATTTGCAACTTTTTGCCTTTGAGATATTTAGATTCACTGTCAATATTCTGCAGGCTTTGCCCTCCAGCCTTGTTCTGCTTTGCTGTCTCAGGTCCAAGGCTCCTAGAGAAGAAATGTCTGTTTTCATTCTCTAATGCAGCAAAGGTGCAAGGTTGAGCAACCAGAGCCTAATTAAAAAAATCAATACATATCAATATACAGCAGACATTATACTAAACAGCTGAAAATATTTTGTGAGAACAGGACTGAATGTGAGCCAGTGTGAACTTCTTTTCCTTTCCTTTCCTTTGCTTGTGTTGTTGGTTTTGGGTTTTGCACAGACTAGAGAGTTGTTTTACCATCAGGAAAAACCTATAATTAAACTTTTACACCTGCCCCTCTTTAAAAGTGCTGCCTTAAAAATAGAGAGCTCCTCATCATGTTTACCTGTCCTCCAGAGGTAAAGCCACACTTCTATCCAGTATTTTAATCTACTTTATAATTGCCTATCTGAAAAGCACAGTTGTTCTCACTGCTGCCAAAGCTATGGACCACAAAAGTGTTTCTGTCCAAAAACGCACTGAAAAATGTGGTTAAATTGCAGTGGCAATGAGCCAAAGGGACTCAAACATCGCTGAAGTCCTGACTTCATCCCTGTCCTGCGTTAGCACAGAAGTCCACAAAGTAGCCTCCACTTATTCCTTCCCAGTGCCATCAATCCTGATGATCTTTAATCTGTTCATCTGTAGAGGAGGCGAACTTGCGGCCACCTGCAGTCACCATGGAAACAACATGATTTGCTGACTATATTCTTTCATTGGTGCATGTTAAGGACTATTGGCAAGCGGAGGGACACCTGAGCCAAGGTGAGCTGATCAGAGAGCCTTCAACTAGTTGAGATAACTCTTAAATTTTAATCAGCACACTTTCTTATTTGCTGCCAAAAAGAATTTAGATGATGAATAAATGCATGTGTAGTGCATGCATTGCTATAATTCAGCCATGGCCACAAACTTTGCCAACACTACATGGAGCAGAAAAAAATTATTTATTACCTTTAGTATATGGTAATAAGTCTTTTTTTCTCATGCTAAAATCTGTTTTGAGCTAGACTGGAAGATTAGAAAAGGTATCAAAAGGAAATTAATGCTTACTGATAGGCACCAAAGCAAAGATGATCTCAGCAACTTAACATGCAATGTCACCAGCGTCATTGGGTAAATCTGATTTCCCTTCTGCTTCTTGAACTGCTTTACCTGGAACCAGATAGAAGCCTCTGCTCTAAATTGCTAGCCCTTCCATACCAAAGGAAAAGGCGATGATGCGGCATCCAAGCCGCAAGGGCTGGTGTGCATCAGGTGGGTGCAGGACACAAGGTCCATCACAGAGCTTGGCACACGGAAAGGGTTATTTCACAAGCCCAGTGTGCTTTATCGGAGAGTATCCTGCCATATAAAATAGGCCCCTCTTAGTTACATTTAGTGTTTCAGTATGTTCTTGTGTTAATATTGTACACAACTGTCATCTGGGGTCATCTGGAGCCCAGAGGTGAGAGCTCAGGGGCTCAATAAATGGAAGGTTAGAGCTCAGGTTTTTGGCAACAACTCACGAAAAACAACAAACTAACACCAAACCCTTCCAGTCTGAGTCTTGGTCCACCTCTGATGCACCAGCCATAAGAAAACCCTGCTCTGCAGTTCTACAACTGTAAATAGTCAAATATAGACAAGTAAATAAAAGTGAAGGCAAACTAACCCACTGTCATTACTCGATGTACATCTACTAAAAGGTATAAATCAGGAAACAGATTTGTAATGTATCAGCCTAATGAAAACTAACATTTTGGGTGGGGTGTTGTATTTTTCTAGTGAATAGTGGAACAGCAAAAAATGCAGTTTGCAGGTGAAGAAAATTACCCCAATCAGCTGTCTTTGGACAGAAAGGGGGACAATGAGGAACTGGGTGCATTTGTATGAAATATAAAAATATATGGGAGAGTATTTTGACTGTATTTTGAAGATACACTGCTGTTTAAAATGACTTAATATTTATAATTACCTACGAGCCTACATAGATATCAACAGATATGCATGTGTCATTCATATGCATGCATCTGAACAAGGTGAACTACAGAATGACTCTTCTCTGCAAGGCAAGGTGAGAAATGAGAGGTAGGTGCGAGATGCCCAGGGCAGAACTGCAGGCAGCTCCAGGTGCCTCAGCGAAAAGCCTTCTGGGATGGCCCCAGACAGAGCCTGGGGGACCACTGGGGTATTACCTGCTGGAGTCTTGCCCCCTGTGGCTCCCCAGGCATGCAGCGCAAGCCATCAGCTCAGTAAGTGTGCACCTACGTCCCACATCAAGAGTGGTGGCATGGGGAAGGATAATGAGGAGGAAAAGATGTAACATGCCCAGCCCAGAGATTAGATTTGAGGCAACCTTGGCCTCTGACCTCCTAATTCTACCTTCTGTCTGTCCTTACACCTCGTTACTCATTGGACTGTTGAGTCTGGACTCCAGGTTACTAGATTAAGGACTGCAAGTTAATGTAAAAAGAAACAAAACAAAACAATACCGCACCAGTTTTCCTCATTACTGGCAGCCATCAGGATGGCTGGCTCTGCATGACCACACAGGGAGCAGAGGCAGTGCCACATTGACAATTAACTCACCAGTCAGATTGTGCTGGGAGCACCGCAGGGTTTGGATGCTCAGAGAATTTTTCAGCTCTAACAAGGAGCTGGGCTATCTTTCCAAGGCTCAGTTTTATAGTGTGTCACTTTGCCATAAACCCCATGGAGCCAAGCCCTGTTCCAGGCTCCCTGGGGGTGTGCAGCCCCCTGGTTCTGCAGGGGTTCTTGGGGAGAGGAGCTGTTGGAGCATGTGGAAAAGTGCTGCTACCTGCTGGGCTGCACATCTGCAGCTTACTGAGGGATGTTTACCCATTACACGGTGCGTGGGGGTCCAGCTGGGGTACCAGTGAGCCTCAGCCACCTCCATTCGGTGTGGTATTCATGCTGGCATGAGACATCAGGGCAAGGAACTCTCCATCGGAGCTGTTGATGTGGGACATGTGGCGCTATGCTCAAAGAAACAGCAATGGGATTTTACAGTCCTATTTCATCTGAAGGGACAAAAAGGCTCTTTTAGGGCTGTCTGGCTACATTTTGCATTCTTTTTTCCAGACTTGAGATGATGGGTGTTACTGAGAAGGATAACTCTCTCCTTCTGGTCAAAAACGGGGAAATTTTTAGGCATAAAATGCAGCTCAGCTGTGACCCATCAAGGACCTCATGCTGCTGATACTTTGTCAGGTAACCAAGTTACACAATTTGACTGTACAAAAGTAACAGATGCAGTTTAATTCACTAAAAATGTTTAAACCTAAGAAGTGGCTTAAAACATTTACAGGCATATTTGAAATTAGAATGTGTGAAAAATGACATTTTTGCATGGAAGAATTTGAACTTATTCAAGACTTTTGCAGGCTCCATGTATGCAGGCAAATGCAGAGATGGGACTATATGTTGGATTATTTGGAGGTATGTGGACATGAAACCAGGAGTGCAGAAAAGCAGACATTCAGGTTTAATTTTTAGATCCTGGATATAATTATAGTCTTTGTTTCTTACATTGTGTTCATCCCAGTCAGCACTGCCCAGCTGCAGACAGGAGGCAGAAAAACAAGGCTGCACCACCAGCAGGTGTGCATCAGTTCATCACTGTCCTGTGATCATATTCTTATGGCCCCACTTAAATAAAGCTGTAATCCCCACAATAAGATGTCCTTGCATCTTGGCTGCCTTTAGAAATGCCTTTCTGCCTGGTCTCCAAGGGAAGGTGGAAGCACTTGTGTGGATGCAAGTGAAATGGCTGTAAGGATGTATTATGCTGTTGCACTGTGACTGTTTAAAACTCAGACTAAGTTGCTGTATCTTTTCTGGGAAGGTGATATATCACTGATGAGAAGAAAATCTTTATCATTTAACTAGCTCTGCTTATAACTTTAACTGTGGGTAGCTCATAACCTGCATTAAGGGAGTGAGGTACTCAAAGTGTGCAAACACTGAGCAAAGATTACCATATACACTACAGACATTAGCATCCCTGTGTATAAATACATGTAAAAGAGTGTCTTAGCACATGGCTGAACTTGTCTGCAAGGCCCATGCAGATCTAGGCACCTACCTCTGGTTGATGCTAACCACAAAATGTGATTCTAGATGTGTGCATAAAATACAGCTTTTTTTTTCCCCTGGGAAGGTTTTGTGTCTTTTCCCCTTCGAATGGTTCAAGCTCAGCTCAATGACTGGCTGTGCTGCTGCTACAGCTGTTCAGGCTCTCATATGCCTTCAGGCTTTCATTCCAAGAGCACTTCTGGTGCCAGAGGGTTTTGGCAACAGTTATAATGTGAATTATTATTTCCATTGAGGAAACCATTGGTGATAACATTGGCGATGAGAAGGTATGCATGGTGTAAGCCACAGCTTGCTGAAGGCATTAGACCATTAGGGTACGCAAGGATAGGCTCGAGGTACTGCTAGTGAGGAAGCTGCTCCGCAAATGAATAATGGCATGTTAGTGGGGAAGTGAATATGCTAAACAGAGTTTAACCCCCGAGCTGCCCCCTGTGAATAAAGTGTTTCCAGAAGCCTTAACAGACTTGGCCTGAGCTAGGTATTCATTGAGCTAATGAAAACATTATACCCCTCTGTCTAACCAACCTGTTGTATTCACCAAGCATTGAAGTGAAAGGAGGCTTGTGTTTTGGCCACTTCTGTTGCCAAGTTGCCTAATACCAATGTGGACATTATAAACTCAAGCAGTATTTAAGGTGCTGTGATCTTAAACTTTATTTTCTTACACAGCTGCCCAAGCCAGCTTACATGGTGATCAGTATCTGCTGCAGCCTGGGAATAATCTGGCCAAGCTCCTTGGGCAGGGAAGTAAATCCTTACTGACATCAATGAACCGAAAAATTCTGAGGCCTGGCAGTGACAAAGGGAATAGCAAATGATAGCAGTATTTCTTTATATGGATCTACCTTTCCTGCTCATCTACTAATAACATTGACTGTTTAGCCTCCACAATAAGCTGTGGTAGGTGTTTACACTGGTACTAGCTTTCCAGATCTCCAGTAAGTGCCAGTATGCAGGAACCAAGAAGCCCCCAGATAAAGAAGTTGGCTAGAACCACATAAAATTAAGTGTATTCATATATTTTAAAGCTTGAAATTCAATCTATCTCTTGTATGACAGGTTTAGATCTTGATTTTATGCCCAAGAATTTCCCCACACACTATTCAAAGAGCCTTCAAGCAAACCTGCCCGTCACAGGGCAACACACCGGAAAGGAACTCCCCTACATCCCTATTCTGTGTTTCTGCAGCTATACAGGGAATCCAGGGAGACACTACTGGCATCATCTCAGCTTTCCTTACCCTTTTAAGGGAACTGGAGTTTAATCTGCTCTTTATATTTCCACTTTTACTGGTACTTTTTGAACCTGTGCTATGTATCATTAAAGGTAGTGCTCATTTTATCCCAAAAGTAAATATTACTTGTTGATTTACTTTTGAGATTTAATACATTTTAAAAATATGGGACTGCTTCTGAGAAGCATCTATATACAGGATGATTCCACAGTATGAAGAAAGTGAAGAGGATGAAAAGTGGGTACAACAGAGGTTTGTAAGATCAACAGTGTCATGGAAAAATATTTGGAACAAGAACTTGGGAACTCAGTGCATGTTCACACAACATACAGCAAAACTGTAAATCAATGCCCCAAGATGTTGTGGATACCAAAAGCATACCTGGCCTTTAAAAGTGATTATGCAAAGTAATGGATGGGGAGGTGAGGAAAAAAAATCTATCAAAGGCTATAAAAAGCGATCAAGATACAAGCTCTGGCTCAGCTCATCACAGCAGCTGGATGGAGAAAGCTGGGATGCTGTGCTATGGAAGCAGCAGCATCTAGATACCTTTATCTGGACTCTTTGCTAAGTGTCTGCTGCTGTTGGAGCAGGAACAATGCCTTCTCTAAACAGGACATTTGCTCTGATGCTTGTACAGCTGTTCTCATACAGAGTAGACTCAGGTGCAGACAAAAAACAACACTGAGAAAAACAGAAAAGCAAGGATACATACCTTAGTAACAGATTTTGTGCCTGCTCTTCTGACAAGTGAAGACATATGTTTGTCCTGAGTGAGAAGGTGATGTTAAGCATACCTTAAAGGTGACTGCATACCTTGAAGGTGACCTGTACTATGGTGTTTAGCATGAAATCCTCCTGCAAGGATTCTTAACATTCATAAGGAGCCAATCAGTGTTTACTGCAGGAGAAAGCAGTACAACAGATTAGAGTTCTTTGGAAGATTCTAAGCTTTAATTTCTTTTAGTTTGATAAAAACAATGAAGAAAGTACATTTAGAAGACTAATTCTCTGTTAAAACTTTAAGCTCTAAAGTACATAAAAACTATTTTCTAGCAAAATACAATTATAATAATAGTTGAGATGCGCTGTGTGATGGACTTATCTGTGTCAGCTAACCCGAAGCCCTTCAAGGACCTACTTGTGCCAAGCATGGTATAGACAAATTGGAAGGCATCTGCCTGGACGCCAAATTGCAGTGCTTTAACTAAAAACATTCCTGCCCAAAGCATTCACATGCCTGGGAATCAGGTAGTTGAGGGAGCCTGAACCACCAGTGCCTCAACATTTGTGGCTTGCCCATTGTCAGCAGTTACTGCCTGTGACCTATAAATCTCCATTTTGGCTGTTGAGGCAGCCCTGTGCCCTGTGCCCTCAGGCTTCATAGACTCATAGAATGGTTTGGGTTGGAAAGGGCCCTAAGATCATCCAGTTGCAATCCCACTTGTATGGGCATGGATGCCTCACCCTAGACCATGTCACCCAAGGCTCTGCCCAGCGTGGCCTTGAACGCTGCCAGGGATGGAGCATTTACCGCTTCTTTGGGCAACCTGTTCTAGTACTTCACCACCCTCACAGTAAAGAACTTCTTCCTTATATCTAACCTGAACTTCCCCTGTTGAAGTTTAAACTCATTACCTCTTGTCCTGTCACTACAGTCCCTAATGAAGAATCTCTCCCTAGCATCCTTATGGGCCCCCTTCAGATACTGGAAGGCTGCTATGATCCCCAACTTCCTTATCGTCTCCTGCTAGTTCATGAGCTGCAGTGCCTTGGCCACAGGCCCCCACACAGGTCTGGTGGAGGTGGACAGCTTGAAATGATGATGATTTAAATATCCTCAGAAGACTAAATGGACCCTGCCCTTAAAGCATGCAGGTGAATGGTTGCACCCCTTAAGTTATTCTTATTTAAATCACAGTAATTTTTAAGATTTTTTGTAAACTGGTCACAGATATGCAAATTCTATGTGTAGAAGCCCATTAAGCACAATAGACAGTGAAATACAGTCAGTCAAAATGAGAGGTCCCTACATAAAACCTATACCCCCATGCTCATATTTTACCTTTCTGCAGTTTGCTGGCACAGTAGGAGGGCTCTCTGAGATGGTGAGGCTGTTGCTTCCTTTCTTTTCATACAGGTAAGACCTTGGACAACGAATGTTAGTAAGAAAAAAGTATTTCAATTACACATGTTTCTCATGGTGCTGAGGTCTGGATTTGAGTTAGAGGACAGAAAGTCTAAAGAGACATTAAAACCTTAGGCAGAATAGAGATTGCAAAGAACATAGGTGTGCAGCAAGAACCTAGCTAGGAAAGTAAGATGCATCCAAGGTAATTCACAAGGATAGGGCTACCAAGAAAAATATAGACGTTAGGGAAAGCTGACATTAAGTGAATCTGAAGAAATTGCCTTAAATGCATCACAGTTGCCTTTCCAGTAGTTCACTGGGTTTTTTCCCCATAGTAGTTTCCCATGTACATTTTGGCACTTGCAGGGAAAATGTCAATGACAGTACAACTGTTAGCATGCCCTGTTGCATGACATTGAGTTATTCCAGTACCACAGCAGCTATTTTCCAATAGGTTAGCATTCAGATACTGGGAGAGTTTATCCAGTTCACATAAATCTGCATAGAGATTTTATTAGTGCGTAACTTTTTTTATTTGGTGGGCCACCTACAAAGTGAAAACAGATTTGCTTACATTCGTGTGAGATAGAAGAAAAAAATTTTTAGAAGTCTATAAAAAAATATGCTTTTCTGAAAAGATGAAAGTGCTAATCTCAAACAGTGGCACTGGCGTTCCCAGCCCTTCTGAAAAGAAAATATCCAAACCAAAACCAAAACTAAACCCAAACTAAAACAAAGAAAACAACTTGTCTCCTTACTGATTAATTTTTTCCCCTTTTTGTTTGCATTGAATAGAAGCATGCTAACAAAAAAAGAAAAAAGGGATGGGAGCAAAATTAAGGTACTAGGCTGGCACTTGGGAGATCCGGTTTCAGTTCCTGGCTCTGTCAAACACTTCCTATGTGACCTTGTAAATGTCACTTTTGAGCATGTAAAACCATCTGGCCTGATCTAGTGAAACATGTATTTAATTTTAAGATGCAAGTAGTTCCACTTACATCTCACATGCTTAAATTTAAAGACATGTTTACATGCTTTGCTGGTTGGGAGCCACGATGCTCAGCCACTTCCAGGGTGAACTGTGCTTCCCCCCACTAATGCCAGTATCCCTATTGCAGAGTGAGGTTAAGGAATATTTGGTCTTTTTGACTCTAACTTCTCCAAAGCAGAGAAAGTGGCTCTCCTCACAGGTACAGAAGCAGCACAGTGAGGTCTTCATTCTGAGTGCAGGAGTAAGACAAATCATAGAATCATAGAATAGTTATGGATAAAGGTTGTAAACTCAGATGCCTTTGTTGAAAATAAAAATTGGCATTTAGGCACTGAAATACTGGCCTGATTTGTCAGAGTTGCTGAGCAACCAATACTGTCATCAAGTCAAGAACCCACGAATGCTTTGTGTTTCTGAAAATTAGGTCACTTATTTGGAGGCTAAAAATAGATTTTGAACCCAAATTTAAAGAACTGAAACTACCTTTATGTCTTAAATGTACTCTGAGACTGTATTCTGTCACTGGCCATAATAACTAGCCACAGCCACAGCCATATAAAACTCACATTCAGAAGTGCCATCATTTAACCATTTCAGTGTTTTCTAAAAAGTAATTAAAAAGAGCAGAATTCCACTGAAACATTTTAAATAATGTGTATAATATACATATGTGCATACACATGTTTTTAATGTACATAGTATATACAATGTTATTGTATGGCATAGCAGATGTTTCTTAATTCCCTGACACCATGCACTGGAGTAAGATTATGCCAGGCTATTTTATTATGAATAATGTGCTTGCTCCATCATTAAGTGGGTTATTAAAGACATAAACAAAGCTTTATGCCCTGCTTTTCAACAGCTGCTGGTGGTCTACAAAGTGATAATCCTGCTTTCAGCAAATATTCTTAGACTTTAAAATAAACAGATTTCATAAGCAACCAACTTGACTCATGAGTAGAGAGATCATAACTTCATGATATCTCCAGGGCCACGGAAGCAGAAATGGCATTACTTCTAAGAAAAGTCCTTAGATTGCAGTCTGGAAATGAGATGGCTGCTCCATACATCATTTCTTCCTACAACCACGCAGTAACTCCTGTACTAAGCAAACAAGCCTGACTGGCATTTATTTCAGCAGCAACAGCAGGGAGGAAAGATTTAAAAGCAAATGCTTATTTTAAATAAACAAATAAACAACCATATCACAAAAAATATCTAGCACACATGACAACAGCAGGTTTTTCCTTCCCAATTAATTATGTGGCAAAGGCATGGTTGCAAATCCTGTAACCTTAGCTTTGAAGAAAATCAACTGAGTAGGTTAGAGAACTTCAAACAAAAGGGTAGACAGGACAATAAAGGTTAGGTGGCCATGTTCCGCCACGGGCACTACAGCTATTAATTTAAACGGATGTGACCCCTACATGACAAAGCTCCAAAGGTGTGCAGGGAAGAGGTTTTATTCTTATAAATAGGACTGCTGCCAGGTCAACAGGACCCCCTCACTTTGGACTTCCTAAAGAAAACAGCTTCAGACAGCTGAGCAAAAGAGTTATGGAGAGTGCTGAGATAGGAAATATCTATAGTTCCTGATATATTATGATTGGCCGCGGGAACAAGGAAGCTGAGAGCCAAAGTTAGTTCGAAAGGGTGCTAAACTGTACAGCACTAATGTACACAACAACATCCTCATACAAGCAGATGTTTAAAAAAAAAAAAAAAAGAACGGAGGGGGATGGAAATTGTATTTAGACCACGTTGCCCTCACCCGAGGGAGGAAAACCAAAAAGGGAGAATGTGGAACCAATTTTCAAGCTTGAGCAACTGAAATGCTATTAAATGATTCTGTCATCAACATGAGATGAGAAAAAAAAGTAATAATTTATACAACAAATTGGGTAATTTTAGCTGCATGGACAAATGATAGTTCTTCCCTGATAACTGAATAAACATTGTTACAAGGGGAAAGTTATAAGGAAATAGCCACTTTAGTGAACTACAAGCGCCAGGTCTCCTGCTTCTGTTCAAATCAAAAGAAAGGCTTTAAGGACTGAAGGGTGTATATGCTCTGGGCCACAGACAAATATTTTGAGGTACTTAGTTGTTCTTTTAGCATGTGCATTTGACTTGCTAAAGATGAGCTCAGCTTCATACAACTGCACGCAATCTCAGCCTGATTACTGCATCATGCCAAACTCAAATCAATTTATTTCTTTTGAAGAGATAGCATGTAAAGTGGAGGAATTTCAGGAATAATATGGAAAACATGTAATGCATTTGCTTATTGACTCTGCTGTTTTCTTAAATATTAGCTGCATAAAAAGTAACAAAACAAACCATAAAAACTTGTGGTAGATATACCTAGAAAATAAACAGTGAGACATCCAGAAAATAAATACTGGGAAAACGGTGGAAGCAACAGCAAGTTGGCGTAACATGGGGTGTATGGCAAAACCTTCTTGGTCATCAGGTTACTTAATTCTGGAATAACACAGTGGTCAGCCAGGGCCAGTGCAGGACTGCGACAACAAACCTGAAGCACACTGAAAACCCATTGGACAGTGCACATGTGGAAATACACATACAGAATAGTTAAATTCCTAAGTTTCAGGACCTTCATGGTTTTATATTCTTTGCTGCCACAGACTTCCTGTGGGATGCTGGGCAAGTCACTTAATGATTTGTACGCCTTTGTATTGTTCTACTCAAGATTATGCTGGATTTTGCCTGTGGAGTCCAGGCCCTTAGTGCCAGAAACCCTTCTTGAAGGGTCACTGTTGAAGTATGAATTCTTAAAAAACTTACTTAGCCTAGGGATTTGCAACATGCAATACTGACCTCAAAACTTGTTATCCTTCAAATTAGGAGGACACTGAACAGATTTTCCTGGAACGGCTCTTCTAAAGCGCAAGCGCAATTGAAAACTGAACTTCCTTGGGGAAAGAAGAAAAATTCAGTTCCCTGGCCAGGGCATGAATCTCCCACGCAATGATGCACTACACGTACATGAGGGAGGAAGGTGTAAAACAAGCCTGAGTTAAAGGTTCAGTCATGCAAGGTGTTTAATCAGTTCGGCATCAACAGGACCATGTGTATGCTCACAGATCGGCATGTGCTGAAAGCCAGCACTGGTGAAGGGCTCAGCTCCCTGGGATCATGGCTGACTTTGAGGGCCTGAAAGGAGAAGAGATAGAAAGGGAAAAGTATTTATGCTAGATCCATTTTCTATCTATCTTTTTATGTATGCTTCCAACCATTTGAATGCACGTTTGTGTGTAAATAGAGCCAGTCCCCATCCCCCCCATGTCTGAAATGAAAAAAATATATTTACATAGTTTCAACATTAGGCTATTAAAAAGCTACAGTCAGTACAACAGAGGGGAAAAAAATCACAAAGAACGATTTGCACAGCAAACACATTTCACTGTTGTTTTGGACAAATGCCCTCAGTAAATATGTTTAAAGTCATGTACAACAAGAATATTTTATCACAAGTAACCATGTTTTAATAAACACTTAGTCTTTTTGTATTTCATTCTTTCTCATCATAATAATAGAAATATAACACCATATATCACTGTAAAACACATTTCCACATAAATACTGATAAGCACAAAATATTTTTCATCATTTACATTTTTACTGTAATAATATATGGCAGGATTAAAGCTGCATCCATCATGTGTCTAACTAACCTTGCTGTAATGAATTTTTAAATTTAATGGTTTCTGTCACAAAGTAAAATCATACATAATATCTTTTGACACAGTATGCTGGTATATGCAAGGTTTTAAAATGTAAATGCAACTTCATTTGTAATTAGATTTATAAACTCAAATCACTGTTTTCTTTACTATAAACCAAAGGGGAAGGAAAAAGTGTGGGTCTGTGTCAAGGCTGCAAGTTTTTTCAAGTATCTTGCTCACAGGAAACACACACATCCAGCATGTAGGAAAGCGAGTTGTGCTAGAAACAAAGGATTATCAAAATCATAGAGAACTAAAGGTTTTTAGACTGCCTGAAGGGCCTCCCCCGGTACCCTGGTGTTCGCTCTGAGTCAGGGCTGAGGATCAGGCTCTTGCTGGGTAGAAGGGAGAGCAGGGGAGAGCAGGTCAGGGATGTGCATGTCCTAGCCTACCTCCTTACCAGCCCTGCTTGAAATAACAAATAATCTGGCTCACAAGAGGAGAATCATTAAAAATAATTTGAAGGAGTTTTCTGTTCTATGAGCTCTTTTTTTGGTACAATATTTCCTTCAGTGATTATCACTGTGGACATGTTCCTGCCATATGGATGGGAGCCGGGCGAGGAGGCGGCTCAATACCTGAGTGGTTAATTAAAAGCTGTTGCTGGGCCACAAGAAGCAGGTTTGAAATCCCTCTTCACTCACCGACAATAAGTAGCTTTTTTAACAGCAGAAGTCACTGGGGACAGCCAGAAGCAGAGGGTAATTATTTGAGATAACATAGAGCTGAAGAGCGCGAGTGTGTGTGCGGGTGCGGGAGGGTGTGCGAGGCTGCAGGGGGGTGCGCCTCTGAAAGGAGGGCAACACTACAGAAAAGTCTTTAATAAAAAGGTCAACATGTCCTATTTTTCTGTACGGTGTCGGCAGTCTGTAATGCCTTTTTAGAATGAATGACAACGGATTCTATCTTCTTTTTCTTTCTTTCCTTTTTATTTTTTTTTAATGAATCTCTTATTTTGCATTCAAACTTTGCAATGGTGAGCGCAGGTCCAGGAGGCCAATCTGAACAAGCTATTCTCACTTTATCAGTGCAGATGCTGAAATGACTTTGATTGCATTGTTGCAAAATAGCAATAATTTCAACATTAACTCGTGGAAACCCTGTGCTCTCAAGAACAAAGGGAAAAAAAAGCAGTGAACTGAAAGCTATAAATGAAATGAGGAAAGTCTGTAACTTTTTTGACATTTAGAGCTAAATTCTCAGCAGGGTGAATCTGCATATTGCCACAGGAAAAAGGAAGAGTGTTTTGGCTGCAAATGAGCAACTCATTCAAACCAGCTGAGGGTCCGGTGTTTGGCTACAACATGGCTTGTGGGTAAGGGGCTCTAGGTTACTATTTATGCCATTTAAAACATAAACCAAGGCCTAAACAGACAAGAAAATCAGGTGTGCTCCTTCTGCAGTGCATCCCATTCACTATTTTTCTCAACAATGTAAAGAAGCATGACAACTTTTGAAGGCAATAGTTTTCTGAAGTGCTTCATATCCGAGGTGTCATTCAAATCCACCACTGTCCAAAATACACAGACTGTAAAAACTGAAGGCAAACTGCATAGTAATCCACAGCAAGACTATATTTCTTTTCTCAGAGTTCTTCTCAGAGCAGAGGAGAATATGAATATCCTCTTTGTCAGTTATCAAAGCTTAGTCCATCTACATTGTGGACTCAAAATGCTATTTTCCCCTTTGTTTGCTTGTTTTTTTAAGCAAGCCTTTCCAGTTTATTACTGAGCAGACGAATGATGAAACCTCTGTCACATGGTTTTTTGGCATTTCCAGAAAATCCCACATGTGATCTCTGACTTAGAAGGCTTAAATATCCATCCAAATATGAGCTCTGTGAAGCTCACACAAGCGCTTAACTTTGTGCTGTGGGGTAAAAATACATTCAAGAAAGCAAAAAAACCCACAACCTCCTCCTCTCTACACACACCTTTTTGCGTCTTCCCAAATGCTGATATTTTGTCTGAGTAAGCAGAGATTCTGAATGCAGGTGATAGGATTTTCAAGCACACTAAAGGTTTTGCAGTTATTTAGTATGGGCCAAGCCCCCCAAAACTTCTCCTCTGTGGTGGGGGGACCACAGTGTACCTTGTTTGCACTCTCTTTTTCTAAAAGCAGATCTTGCAAGGCTTTGATGTTTCTAGAGTGCAAACAATACTTCTCCAGCAGCAGCAGCACTTTTGCCAGTATAAATGTTGCAGCGTTGTTTAGAAACTGCCCAATATGTTAATTATCTTCTTTACTTCTGTGGCATTATACTGTCAAACTGTACAACAGTCTTTAGAAAATAAAAGCTAACACCCTAAGCTGCTGTACCCAGCTCCCATAATATCTATTCACTGACAATGCCTGAGCTGTCAGATCAGAAGAAGCTTCATTCGAATAAAGGTGGGCAGATGTGTGATAATGAGACAGAAGCATACAGATGCTAATATAACTGTTCAGCAGAGCAGGCTCGTCTTCGTTAGGCAGACCCAGGTAGCAGCTGCAGACTGTCAGACGCTGGAATGCTGCTTTCTCTTGATTCTCATTTAAGATCAGCTTCGCTCGCTGTCTGTCAGTGAACTTTTCCCTCACAGGAGCCTGGACCCCTAGGTGATCAGTCACATTTCGACATAACTAGATGTCAAAAGAAGTTTAAGTTGTATGACGAACTGTGATGCATTCCCTGTGCTGGCTGGCAGTCTCAGCCCTCCAAGGCATCTTGTTAATGATCCACCTGGAAACTCTAGAGTATTTCCTGTATTTTGTTTTCTTATTAAAATACTGGCTAAGCCTTTGTCAATATCCATGTCAGCAACTGTAAGCTCAAGACAATATTATCACACGCATAATTTGTTTTAAAATTGAATGGTGGACCTGTGCTGACCAAGCAGCAGGAGACACACACAGAGCAGGATGCTTGCTTTGTATTGCTGTAATTTAGCCTCATCAATTAAAACAAAATATTTCTGATGTTCTTGGGGGCAGACACAGGGAATTGAGACAGGTGAAATAGATTTTACCAAAGTTGCTTTATGAAATAAATCTGCAGCCAGCCAGCTTACTCTGTTGATGAACACAACCAGGAATAACATAATGGAGAGACTCCATAGATGAGCAAACAATTCAAATACACAGGAGCTCGGAAACACAAATAACCTGAGATTGTCATTTCACATACTGCTGAAACCTTTGAACTGGGAGTCTGAACTTCACCAGCCTTTCATCTGTTGCTATGAGCTGTTTATTCACTTGCACTCCTTGGTTTCACAGAGGAGACAGACTGAGGCTACTTTACATAAAACACGTATGTGTGCACAATAGAGCAAACCTTCTCCTATACTATCTGTGTGACAAGACTTAATATTACTTGGTGCTTAATCATGTCAAGCCAGTTTTTACTGTCAATCTCAACTTCTCACCATCTGAATTGCAACATTTCAATTCTTGTGAAGATAGTTAACATGGGCAGATAAAATAAATAGGTTTCTTACATTCTTAAATTTCTGAATTAAAACAACGCAAGGGAAGAGATTTGAAGATTTATGAAGTTATTCCTCTATCTCATTTGGGGTGGTAGAATTGTAAGTCACATATCAGCCTGGCATTTGCATTATTGTTTTTACCCAAGAACAGCTACTATTAAATTAGCAGAATTGATCAAAAGTCTAAGGCAACTTGCTGCCTGATGTGTGATAAACAGAAACCTGAGTACGAAGCTGCATCCACATTCAGAGGGCCAGTGGGAAGGTCAGGGTACCACAACATGTATCCCTTGGTTTGATCCAGGGTTGCTTTTGTTTTCTCCTCTCCCTGCACAGGCAAATCCAGCTTTAAACAGTGATGTACAGCAGATTTGACAACCTGTTTCTTTCTCTGTTTTCCCCATATCAATATAATTCTCAATTAAACACTTCTTATGGCCAGTTTATACTCACTAATACTTTCTAATATACTCACTAATACTTTCTAATATAAAACAAGATGTCTCCCCCTAGATTCTGGTATTTAGTAGCCTGAAGCTCATTAGTGCATGTGTTCTCACCCAGGAGTTTTAAATATTTAACTAGCTAGCATTCTTTCAAGAGGTCTTAACCTTATAATTTGTAATAACTTGGGGATCTCGTATCTGAAGTGTAAGTTATTAAAAATGCTTCTTCCTTTCACCCTGCATTGATTTCCTACTTCTAGCAATCAAACTAAGAGCTATTAGGCCAAACTACTGCAGCTGCCTATTTATTTCATTGTAGTAAAACATAAGTGGTGATAATAGATTTCCTAATAGAGATTGATCTTCCACAAAAGCCAAAAACAAAGCATGCACGGCCTGGGAAGACAGTGTATTATGCATTATGCACCGCATGGTTAAAATTGCTCAGCTATATAGAATAATATAGCAAGGTCCACAAAAAGGAGTGCACTGAGTGATATATCTTTGCACAGAAACATATTACTTCTGTTGCTGGTAATGGCCTGAGCATGTGATACAAGTAAATTTTGTCTAAAAATTATCTAAGGACCACCTAATGTGCTCTGATGCTACTGAATGTCAAAAATGTCAGCAGCTTCCAGTAATGACTCTCTGACATAAACAGTAAGGGAGAAATATTGCAGTTATGGAAGGAGTTGCGAGGACAAGCATGCATTTTCATGAGAGGTCTCTTTGAATGGCAGTAAGTACTCAAGCAGGCAGCTCTCCCTGCCAGTTAAGCTGGCCAAAGAAAGAGCTCTTCCCCTGAAAGACAATTAAAATGAGTTAAATGAATTAAAACGGCCCTGCACAGTTAAAACTGGTCAGAGGTTAGAAACAGTAGTACCTGGATTTATGAAAATCATGTGGCTGCCAAGCCTCAGGAATTGTGTGTAACAAGGGAGCCATTCAAGCAGTAACAC
>CM054410.1:19540000-19562500 GCA_028858755.1 Ara ararauna
TCAGTTCCACTACTAGCAGTCCCTTTTTTTCATACCTCTAGCCAAAGTGGAAGGTGTGCTGGAGCGAAGTATCTTAATTCTATCTTATGCAGTCAATTCATACCCGCAAATTTACCATATAGTTTAACTTTCAGAAGTGGTTGGCTCATGTTATTTTGAAGTTGTGTGTAAGGCTTTTGCTATGCTGGACTTGGCCTGGAATGCACAGTGGCGTTGGCTAGCTCTGGGCAAACAGCACAGAGAAATGAACTGAAGATATTCAAAACACAGAGGCCCTGTCTGCATGTATGGAGGCAACACCAGCTTGTTTCTCTGCAGATGGTTTTCTCTGAGCTGCCATGGAGTCTCTGGCTCACCCAGAATCAATTCTGTCTGCACAAATGACTCATCTTGATACCAGAAATCTATGTGTAGAGATTGTTATTAAGAATCCAATATTATTCAAGCCATGGTATTGGAGTTGTCAGTTATTTCCTACTCTAAGCATAGCAAGTAACGATGTTCTATTATTTCAAATATCACAGTAATAGAAGTGTGAGTAAATACTGATCTTTTTCACAGGAAAAATTATGTTGCACCTCCATAAATACCACAATGTGAAAAGCAATATAGGAACTGAATAAATACAGGGAACTGAAAAAACCCTGTTTTTTCAAGGTTCACTCATTTGCTAGTCAGCATGGCTGTCAAATGCCTGCACAGCCTTCACCATGTAAATCCTGCATTTTACAATGGTACCGGGGTACCCAAACAGCTGGTGTACTGTATGTTTGTCAGAGAGCCTATTTTAACTGCAAAGATTTATTGCAATTTTTAAACTAAAAGTTCATAAGCAAAATGCTTACATTACTTTTCAATGCAGATTTTCAAATCTTGTTTTAGATAGGAATTAGTTTAAAGGTATTTGGATTGTTTATGTTTATTTAATCTAGGAATCTTAAGGCTAAATCTATCAGAGGAAATGGAAACAAGTCCCAATTGTCCATGCATGAGGAGATATCATGCTATCACTGTGCAAAATTAAATGAAACAGTGACTGTTTCAGAAACAGTCGTTTTTTACAGTGATACTTGTGGGCTACAGGTTGATAATTCTGAACATGCACCTTTAAGAGATTCAGAAAACCACAGAGTTAATTCTGGCAACAGTTCTATGCTGTTTCCCCTGTTCTGAAGTTTTATGCTTTTAAGAAATTGCCAATCAAGTCCAGTTTTTTAAGTCAGGCTTTCCTAAAAAACAACCCCCCCTCTACCCTTCCCCTGTACCTCAGTTACATTTTCAGGCTGGAGTTCATATTTGATTGTAGCTGTGAGAATAAACGTGTCATATACCCCCTTCATTCATATGACAAAACAATCCTGCACATTAGATTGGCACAATAAACAATTTCTGTCTTAAAAGATAGCTCAGGCTGAAAAAAACAGAATGGGTGCTGAATGTTAAAACTTTAACACAGGTGTGTGGAAAATCTCACAGAGAACCTGCCCACAGGTAGTGCTGCTTGCCCCTCACTTTCCTGAGCGCTGTATTTACAGGTTAACACCATTAACACCATCTTCACAGGGCAACACTGAAAAGTGAACGGTCACAGGGGAAACTGTTGGGGGTTGGAAACAGTTGGGGTTTGGAACTAGGTGATCTTAAGGTCCTCTCCAACCCTAACCATTCTATGATTCTATGGTTTAATCTGTTGCCATTCATTTACCCCTTTCAAAATATTCTTTTTAAAAAAATAAATAAATGTAAAAACACTGGAACATTCGTGACACTTTGCAAAAATAAAAGTTGCAATAAAAAAATTACTAGGACAAATATATAACTTTGAAAATTCATTACTTATTGTCTTTGCAGAAACAGAAGGTGCAACAAAGCTCAAAAAAGCTGGGATAAGAAAAAGGTACGTAACATACTTCAACAGGCTGACTATGTATTAAAAATTACAAATTTTGCTCCATAAAGTACAGATGCTTGGGACACATAATAAATAGCTACCAGAATATTGCTATAATAATTACATGAAATTATGACTAATTACTAGAATATACAGGGTGTCTCACCTTATCAGATGGTATATTCACACACCCAAGAACAGGTATCACACACAGTAAATACAGGAATTGAGTTTCCATGCCACATATTCCTTTTCTCATCGCCTGGTGTGGATCTGAAGATCAGATGTACAGCGCAGATCAGAAATGATGGCTACTGCTTAACTGCACTTTGCAAAACCTTCTGAAGTTCTGCTATTTGTTTTTGTTTCACACTGGGCCAGTAATGCTAAGTGGTCTTGCAAAATTAAATAGATTCAAATGGTTCGGCTGGGATGGAGAGTGCCAGGTTTTGATCTATTTTCTATTCTGGAAAAGCAATGTCTTTCTAGAGAGAGAGTGTTCACACTGGGCATCAAAACTTTACTGCTGAGAGCTCCATCAAAACCAATGTCTTTTTTAAAATGATTCAGGATTAAAAACATATATATTCACAAAATAAATTTATAAAATATATTTATAAAATATTTATAAAAATATATAAAATATATTATAAAATGCATTATAAAAGTTATATATATTTAGTTATATTTTAAGGCTCCCCTTGCTAATATTCTAAGCAGTTTCACTAGCAAAGAGATTTAATGAGTAGGAAAAGGAGGACTGAAATTAAACATTTTAATCAACTTTGTTGCTATAAATAGAAATAAAGCGCCATTGAAAAACCAATTGACATACTTTCACACTGCAATGTAAATCCCCTGGAGAACTTTCGAGATTATACCATCACATGTGGAGGTGTAAGCAAGCAGAGGACTTTTCATGCATTCTTTTCCTCATGATGTTATTTCCATAAGAAAAAGCTGGAAGTTGAAAACTTTGACAACTTGCACTGACCCATGGGAATGCAAACATCTATCTCCCGATAACATGTTGAGATAATGCACGTCACCACTGCAGCCAGCATGAGGACACTTGTCTTCACTCATTTTATATCCACTCTATCACATTCCTGGCCACACTTCCCTATCTGTCCTTTCAACACACTCCATACATTCCTCCAGTGAAGTGCACAACTCCTGTTGTTCAAACAGAACTGGGCAGCACAATTGCACTTTCCTTACTAAAGCTGAACAAACCCCAAAAACTACTTAAAATGACTATTCCAGAAGTTCAGCTTTTCACACCCTTTTATGGGAGCAGCCTTCCTTTTTCTTTTCACAAGGAGTTTGGCTGTTTGCCTCAAGCTTTCCTCCCACAAGTCAGAAACAGTGTTACACTCAGTCTGTGAAATCTGTAAAGCACCCAGAGAAAAGCACATGTGCAAGACTCCTTGTTTACCACCCATTATTCTATTGATAACTTCTCCATTGTGTTGAAACTGTGAAGTTTATACTGCATCCTATTTGCAAAAGTAGCCCAGTCTCTAACATCAAAAATAGTAATAGAATCCTTATTTTTAGAATTCCTTGACATATTTTCCTAGATACAACCTCATGGCAAAAATATTTCATTAATGTTTTGAGTGGTGTTGTAGGACAGCTGGAAAAAATGCTGAACAAAAGCAAGAAATATTGACAAGAAAAATTGTGTTTTGTCATCTGCCTGTTCCAAGAGAGGAGAATGGAAACATGGGAAAGAAAAGGGGAAAAACCCAAACTGAAAATATTTCATTTTGCAGAAATGTATTTTTTGAGCATTTTTGTTCCAGGGAAATAAAAACATTACTGACAATGATGGAAAAAAGAAAACACTTTAATCACAAAATTTTCCTTTTTGGAAAATATCTAGCAAGTTCCAACTGCACTTAATTCTTTAAAATTCAGGTAAAATTATGTTAGAACAAATTTAATGCTGAGATCACTTAATTTATAGCATTTTATATTGGTTCCATTCAGCACGGAAATTATCACCATCAAAATGGCATTATCTTTCAGGTGTTTTCTAGTGAGGCTAAAGCAACTGGTATTACCTGTTGGACCTCAGTGCAGCGCAAGGGGAGCTTCTCCTGGATTTGACATTACCCGAAGTGAAGAGACAGTCATTTGTCTTTGTTTCCACTTCACGTGACTTCTGCCTCTTCACTTGTGATGATAAGTTGAATCAAACAATTTTTCTGGTGATTAAGAAGACAACCTAATGACCACTGTACTCTTTGAGTGTGGATTTCAGTGAGTGTCAGATGTGACCTGTATTTCTCAGCTGAGGCCACAGACTGCTTTCAGCTGCTGATTTTGTCTTCTCCCCAGGGTCTAGTTACCAGCAAATCCCCAGTGAGGACACAGAGTTCACATTTTCAATGGTGATGTCACTAATTTTACATCTTTTCTGTATAATTTTTCTTTGAAGCACCTCCCTCTGTTTCCTGCCAACCCACTATTAATTATCACTTGTGCTGTGGCTCCTAGGTAGTGTTGTACATAGCACACTGAACTACTCTGATATACATCTCAAGAGGCAAGCAGTATGATTTGATACTTACCTGGTGCCAGAATGGGTGAACACCATGAGGCATAGGATATACATTTTAACTGCAAAAAAAATTATGTGTATTTAGAAATAAGTAATATTTCAGTTAAACCTTTACCAGATGTGGTGTTGTGGCACAAACCAAATTCTTGGAAAAGGAATATAATCCCTGAGGTCTAAGACCATTCATTGAAAGGAGGGTCATCACAGATATTAACGGGGGGGGGAAACATGTGCATGATCTGTTTTGCAGTTATTTTCCTGTTTGTTTTGTTTTCTTTAGGACACATCTTGTGAATGCAGTTTAGAGACTGTGCTTTTTAATGTACAATTGAATATGGTGACCAATTTTCACAACACAAATTATGCAATCAATTTACAGTTGCTGTTCTAAAAAAGGTATTTTCCTTGCATACCAACTATAAAAGTTCAGATTGATCTGTCTGTGTTGGAAATTACAGTTTAAGCTTTAGTTATCTTGCAGTATGCTGTTCACCTGTTCTAACCTCTGGACATATTACCACATAATCCAGTGGCTGCTAATCAGGTATTCACAGATTCTAAAACTGAAAATATAACTCTTTTTGCCTAAAATCTCTCAGACATAACAACCCTTAAAACTAGTCCTTGAAAACAGCTCTGCTACGTAACTCAAAGGTCAGCAAGCTGGAGGAAGAACATACAGTGGGTTTGAGGGCAGTAAAGGAAGAGACCTTTAACTAAATAATAATAAATGAAGAATAACAGTTGAACCAATCCGCAGAGATGTAATGAAGAATGAATGAAGGAGGAAGGATGTATTATGTGGGCTGACAGCTGAAAATCCTGTTTTCATTTGTACCTAACATGCATAACAGCTGGTGCATGGTTTGAGAACTTTGAGAGCAGTCTGCAAGCAAAGCATACCCTGAATTGACCAAGACAGCAAACTGTTTTGAAAGTTTCCAGACATTCTTTAGACATTGCCTTATTGCATGTCAGTAATCCAGCCCAAAAGTTGACAAACTCATGAATATACAAATTCAAAACATTATAAAATCTAAGAGTGATCACAGGGCTTTTGGTCAGATTCCTCAGTGTAGGGGGAACAGGAATTTCATTTCTCTAACTTCCATCAGTTGCTTCTACCAGAACAGCTTGCTGGAAACCTCCTGTTCAAGTCTCAGGTTGAAGCGCAACAAGGGGAAGCTCACCATCTGCTCTCTGCTGCAATACCCAAAAGATTCCTCAAAGTGTTTCTGGACACATACATTACGTAAGTACACACATTTTCAGAATATGAGACCTCCTGGCCTTGAGGCCATGGTCAGCAGGAGGGATGACAAAGCAGAAGCCTGTGGTGCACGACAGCAGTAAAGGCAAATTAACAATTGCTTGCTCTATTCACAAAGAGAAAAGAATGGAGCCATTCAAGAGCAAATCCATCTGTCCCTGTGAGGGTTCACAAGAGTGTCAGAGAAACCTCACGGTCAACAATCTGAAAGTGCTGGCACTCAGGAATCCAGCTGTATCAGCATGGATACTTGATGATGTATCCACTGGCAGAAGCTCCACTGGCGGAGTATACCACTTCCACAGCCTTCCTGTGCTTCCAGGCTGAACAGGACTTCAATCTACCTGAAGGTGGAAGGTATGCACAGTGTTACTTTTGCCAAAAAGCAATGGAGAAACAAGAGGCAAGGAAAGACTCTTGCCATTTTCATCACAAAGTGAGGGTTTCTTGGACATGAAGGAAACAACTACTTCTTCAACAGTTGGCCCGTTACCACATTTCCACACAAAGGCACTGACAACATAAATAAGGAAACACAATTAGAACATCTTTATTAGAAACCTAACCAGTGCTTTCCTTAAGTCTTTAGATGAACATGCCTGGGTTCACAGACTGTCTAAACAGCTCTATGAATTAGACACTTAAACATAAGCCAGCTTAATGCATCTTTTGTCTGCATTGCTTATGATCACTGGCACAACTCTCAGAATATGAATAGCAGGTAGCTGCACTCAGAGATGTCTGCCTGTATGCGCAGAACAAACTTCTATGGATCTTGATCCTCATGCATCTCAACAGATTTTATGTCAAATGCTAGAGATAATATGTCAACTGTCAACAAAGTTAACTTGCCCCTCATCAAGGCACAGAAGAGAGGAGGACCGGATTATGAATATCTGTACAGTTGTTGGGAGTACTTATTTTATTTTAGCAGTTCCAAAGGAGTGGCACCACCATTTTCCCCCCATTTTCTTTTCCACTTTCTTGTCCTAATTTAAGACAAGCTGAAAAGGCCTAGGAGAAGGCAACAGATCTCTGACCAACTTCTGCCAGAATAATTTTCAAAAGGTCTAGGAAAATCTATGTGATTCCCTGAGTGGGAGACAGCAGACACTCTTTGTGGCCCTTACGTGTATTTAGACAGACCTGAATGAAGTCCAAGCCCAAGGAATTCTAGGTATGCACAATCCCAGCTTCAATATCTGCACAGCCTATGTGAGAGGTCCATCTCATCCACTGAGTCTGCCGGATTATGACACTGACTGTGTCCCACACCAAATCCAAGCAATTCCTTCTTCAAAGCAGATTTAATATTGCTCACCATGTATAAAATGCAACTAGGTTTCACCAGCCTCTTTAGTTCCTGTCATAACTTCTGAGCATGAGGTCATAAGGCTGAGGAAATATGATGAAAACCTTCTTTGGTTCCTCTTAGGTCACATATCTTAAATTTTTTATTTTTATCCTATAACTGCTGCCAGTGAATTACAATAATACAGATTAAGGGGGTCATTTAGGGGTTACTGTGCCACTGAGAAAATAAAACAGCAGTGCATAGGGCCATAGATAACATACAAACCAATACTCTCTTTTCATCTCAAATCTCTTTGGATTCAGTATTCTCCTAGAGTATTCTCTCTTTTTTTTTTTTCACTTCAAGAAGTGAAATCCAACCTCTCCAACTAAGCTAGGAAGTGTATACACTGTCTTTCCTCTAAAACAAAATGACTATGCCAAATGGCCCAGCTTTCAATTGAATTGCTATTTTTTAAAATATAACAAAGCCAAGATTCATGTCTTGTCTTCTTTTTTTTTTTTTTCACTCAGGCAGAGCTTTTGCTTACCAGTGCCAGCAAGATACATGGAGAAGCAAAATAAAAATGTAAAGTATGATCCTGAATACTAACTGCAGAATTACAGTCAGTCTTTCCGCAGACTTACTGATAACTGTTCTCTTCCTTCATACTTCCAGCAAACTGACTGGCTTAGCAGTGGTAGCTGATCCATTCAGTCAGAATGACTCTCCAGATCTGAGGAGGTCAAAGTCTAGCCATTTTCTAGCCATTAGCATGCAGCCCTACTATGTGGCATAGCAAATCCATATTAAGGAATATTTTTGCATGTGTATTCTATCCCTGTTGTAGGTTTAAGATATTTTGAGAAGGGTTGTGCTGCAAGAGCCTTTTGTAGAGCAACACAACAGAGTCTTAAAGATACACAGCCTATATGCCACAGCTAAGGACAGTATTACTGCTGAACCATCTTTTTTCAACAGTTATGGTTCTCTCTCTAGTCAATAACAAAAGGTAATCTCACTGCAAGTAAGAGCCCCTTCAAGAGTAACCCATCATCTGGGAGAAACATTTAAAACTTGCTAACTTTCACAAAGGCTGAGGTTTCAGATGGGATGGAATACAGATTCCTAAGGAAACTAAATGCCATCTGCTTACCCCAAACTGGCCGCTTTGTACTGGCTCTTGAGCATGACTCACATTTTTCACCATTAAATGGAAAGAGCTAATAAAAAAAATACCAAATAATCAGAACATAAAAGTGTATAACGATCATAAAATAATACATTTTTCTTTCTTAATGTTTCAGCTGTCTGAAGAATACTTTTCTGGTGTAAAAGAGATAACTATATATCTTCTGATTTTATTGGCTGCAGATTACACTAATTATCATAAAAAATTACTACCACTAATAAAAATTCTATTATAAGTTACTTATAGTAATCTCTAGGGTACTATACTTAGCTTAGAAAAGATTGTAATTACACTGCATTACAGGGAGAATTTGTTTCCTGAAGCAGCTTTAACACTGTCTGTTTCTTTTAACACTTTAAAGTTGTTGGTGGCTTTTTTTTTTTTCCTCTTTCTCTTTTCAGGTCAAATGTTGCCTGTTATTTTCACTGTGCAGGATGTGATTTTATCCCAGAATAATGACCCATCTCTTTTACAAGTGACGCAAATGAAGTTTTAAAATCACAAATATCTGGGTGGGTTTCACCTCCCAAGGGGGTTAACATGTCTCAATGGAAGGATACATAAAAGGGAAGACCTAACACTCTCCGCCCAAAGGGAAACACGTTCTGTACAAAATTGCTGGAAGCTAGTGGGTGTTCACAAAAAATACAATGTTCGGATTTTATTTGACAAGACAACAATTATTATTTTCCCTTGTAGATACTTTGCATTTTACCATCTGTGAGGTTGATGACTCTTAAATGACCTTAAATCATACTGCTGTTAATGGCATTGGTTACAGACAAATGTGGAATTCTGTGCACTACCTGCCTTAGACTGAACATCAAATTAAATAGCTTTACTTTGATAGCTGGCACTGTAGTAAATAACCTCAAAGTCCAACTAATTAAAATAAAATTGGAACAGTGGCCATTTCTTTTAGAAAGTGTTTCAATGCTTCAATAGCAGGGCTAATCAACATCTTAATTAACAGTCATATAAAACAAAATAGCCCATTTGTGTTGCTTTAAAATAGACAATTTATTTATGTGAAGACTAGTGGCATATTAATTGCTAACATTAACAAAAACTATGCCTTTGAGCTTCACAGCTTCCTTTGCAGCAAAGGATTTCAGAACTAAATTGTGTAAAAAGCGTATTACAGTAGTTAATTTTATGACACACATGAACCAGAGCTTGGAAATCTGGGAAAGTTTTGTGGCGTGTTTCAGTTTTCTAGTTGTATCTTTTTTTCCAAATGAGATTAATTAATCAAAGTAACCTCATAATATTCCTATTCTATTTAAAGTTAAACAGTCAGGGTTTAGTCCTGGGAGACAGTGACCAAACTGGCTGTGATCCAATAAAACACATGCATCTTCCCACTGAGACCAACTGGATGACCCAGCAGCTTGAATGCATGCCTTTCAGTTTCAGAGTGGTCTACTCAGGATCCTGCAGGATGGAACCCTCTCCTCCTTGATCCTGAAGCATGCACATGAACTCAGAATTCACCAAGGCAAACAATCAAAGGGATACTCATTTGAGAAGCATTTCTAGAACCAGGTCCCAAATGACTCATCTCCTCCAATTAGTTTACCTCAGGTTGTATCTTTAAATAGCTTTCATTTACTAATGTGTGGGAGGGAGGAGCAGCAGGGAAGAATTACATTTCCTTTACTAATTACTTTACTTTTGTTGACATCTTGGAATAAGTTTTTACTTTCAGAGGAGAAGAGTTGATTTACACTACAGAAAGAGCACAGCAAGCATGAGAAAATTATTTGCCCTTCCTCCTGCCAGGCATCCATTTCCTTTTCGCTGTTGCTAACAATGCGCTAACTATTTATGCATTGGTCAAAGGATCCCGACATAAGAAAACTATATTTAAACCACTTCACTACAAAGTGAAAAACACAAGGTAATGATTCAGACTCTATTTAAGTAATAATAATATTTGTACAGACTGCCTGGCGAGCATGCTGGTAGATGGCAGGAGCTCACTACAGTCCTAAAGGGTCAGCACCAACAAGAAAACTGAAACAACATTTAATTTTCTTCTTTAAAAAATAGCTTTTAATTTAAAACCCTGAAACGTGCACAAGAATGTGTCATTTCCCCTGATTAACACCTGACTTCACTGCATTTTTCAATGAAGCAGAAAATGAGAGAGCTTTATTTGCAGGAGGAGATTCAGGCAGCTTTGGAAGTGTTCAAGACAGAATTTTATGTGTCTACATGCAGTGAGTTACTTTGCTTATTTTGCAGGTTTTCACCCTCAATCACCAGCTGGAATTAACTGGAACTCAGGCTGCCCATCCTAACCCAGATGCTAAGGACAGGAGGATATGGGAAACAAACTGGGACACTTGCTGTTGAGAGCCTGTTGAGACTGAAGCTCATTGACAAGGTGAAAAGGCAACATGCTTTATATGCTCCACAAAGGAGATCAATCCCTCTGCTGTCAGCCTGACACTTCTCATAAGCTATATATTTGTATAACCACATCTTAAAAATTTAGAAATCAAGCAGAAAGCCCAAATATTTTCACATTTTATAGAAAGCCTAATCATATAATAGTGTAAACAAACACAATGCAAAGAAAAGTATCTTTCACTCAATTCTTGAAAACAACAAAAACAGATGGACTAAAACACCGATGCTTATCTGCCCTTTATTTTGGCCACCAAAAAAAAACATTTTGTTGTCAAGTTAAGGACAGATTTGCAAGCAATTTGGGAAGGCTGACATGTAAAAAGAATGTATTGATGCATGGAAAGAGTCACTCCTCACGCAGCACTCACCATTAATTTTCAAACCGACTAACTACAGTCTGTAGTATCTGTTGTACACCTAGGTTGTCTGACTCACTGAAATCCAGATTTTTTTGCAGCAGATGACAATGGCAGATAAAAATACAACCTGCCAAACTTGTTAGCACCCTAAGACTCAGAATTAAAGGTGTAAGCAATCTTCTATTTATTTACCTATGCTACATACCCGTCTTTGATCACATTACAAATTGCAAGTGACACATACCATTTTATCACAAAATTCACTTTCAGCTCCAATCCAGTCAGGGAGATAGATAGAAGCTGCTAAAATGGCTGCAGGCTTTCCTCCCTTCTGCCCAGCTTGGCATATGCTTGCATGTTGCACAACACAGTATCATCATTCTGACAGACAGGGATTCCAGTCAGGCCCTGGAATATTGCAGCTGATTTGTATTGGGCACTGTGGAACAAATTCGAATGCTGAGAGTCCCACTTTGCAACACAATGCCTGGTAGCCATGAGAGAAAGGAAATGAGATTTAATTCCAAGTATATATAATATCATGTGCTAAGTTGGCTAGCTCACTGAGAAAATGCAGAAGTCCTTGAATCACTAAAGATGGATAACGGAAACATGATAAGTTGTGTCTATCATGGAGGGAATGAGGAGAATCTGAGAAAAATTCAGAAAACACCTCACCGAGAACTGCAAACCCCCAAAAAAGGCAGATTACCAAGCACAGTCATTCAACCACATAAACACACCTAAATGACAGGACTAATAATATTGGCAGAGTGCTATTTTGTTAGCTTCCTTTCATATGTCCTGTTCCATCTCTTTTTTCTATGTTTTCTCTGTTGCAATTATTTAATTACGTTTTCCCATGTTCCTTGTCGCCTCTGATTTTCTTTCTCAACTTCCATAAGGTACAAGGGTCTCAAGACACCAAAATTCTTCAGGTAAATAGCAGCAACATAGTAATGTTAGTGGGCAAGAAATGTAATAGAAGCCAGAATAACTTTATTATCTGCCAAATCTGAGCTCAAGAATGAATTCATATTTTTCTCTTCTTGATACAAACACTCAAAGCCTTAAGTACCTTATGGGGTTTAAACAATAACCGGAAGACTATGAGCTAGCAGTGATTCTATTAAAGCTTTGCCCCAAAGAAAAATTAAGACTTACTCTCTTCGTCTTCTAGAGGAGCAGAGCACTTCAATACCATGTGTGGTTTTCATTTAATGCATATGTCAATATGCTTTAAAAAGCATTATTTCTAGCAGCAAAAGCTGTGCTCCCGCAAGATCATTCTGATTAGGTACATACAGCCTATCCAAAAATTTACCTGGTACATACTTGGGTACTGGTAGGAAAGTTACATAGTGAAATGCTTTAGCTTTTCACCTGACCAAAGAGATGCAGCAAATGAAATATATAGATAATTCAAAGCACTGTTCATTTTCCAGCAGATCAAATGCAAAATGACCTAATGCAGTCGTCTGCAATAAACAACCTCATACGAAAGAAGAGATGAGATGGGAGGAGAAGAATTTTTCCTCAAAAAAATAACGCTCACATATATCAAAATCAAAAAATGCTAAAAATATCTTATTGAAGCAAGTACTGACTTTGATGGAATATTAATGCCTTCAACTTAGTTTAGTTTCCTCTTCATTTTGCAGTTAGTAAAATGCTATTGCAATGATATGAAAACTTATTGTGCCTCAGAAAAATTACATGAGGATTTTACATCAGCAGTTGTTTTATCCACAGCAAATCAACACAGTGATAGAAATAGAAATCCTAACAAAAAAATAATTCTAAACCTCTAACACAATGCTTAATCACGAAATACACACTGCCTGTAAAATTATTCCTACTGCAACCCAGCTATGACATGAAAACGTTATGCATCATAGTCCAAATTTTCAAATGCAGATTTCCTCAAATCATAACCTTACAAGTTGTGATTAGGAAGAGAAATGTAGCAGGGATTTCCTTCAAGAGCAGCCCCTGTTTCCCAGGTAAGTGCTGACAGGGATTTTACACCTTGCGCTGTGGTGGAGTGAAGCTGCACTTGCAGGCTTTGAACTTCTGCAGAGTATTTTGCATCGCTCCTCATTTGGATGCAATTCTGTTAACTTCAGAACAAATCAGGAGAAATCTAGTTAATCTCACAATGCTAACAGGGCCTTTGTTTTGATTGCTGATTAGGAGATACTATATCTGATTCCAATGTGAATGAGGAAATCTTATTAAAACGATCCTCTGTTATACATGGTAATCTCAGGCAAGGTGGGACCATTCCCAGCTTTGGTGGGGCTGAGATCCTCCCAGCTGTTTTCAATGTAATGCAAAACAAACAAATCAGCTTCTAAGAAGTGGAGTGTTTTCCAGGGCCTCTTTCCCATACTGCGCATTAACTGAAAACTCATTAGTTTCAAGGGGCTCCCTCAGTAAGTCAGGAGTAACATCCCCCATCTGTCACACTGCATGGAATGCCTTCCAGTTTTGGTCAGCATGCGTGTATCACTTACTTTCAAACAACCCTCTTAATGTGCAATTTGGGCTTAATTCAAGTTTTGCACCCTTCAGCTTTGTTCACTTTTAGCCAAATCCTTTCTTAAATAGCCAAAGCAAAGATTTCAAACTTTATTTACCATGTAATCTGTCACTGTGATAAAAAACTAAAGCCTTTTCCAACTTTCAAGGAGGAGACATGACTTGTTCAGTTTTCCCTGGCAGTTATTTCTGCTTAGGAAACCCCATTCAGAATCAGACAGCTACTTTTGAACACTGAGAGTGGGTGTTAAATTGAGATTATGGTAAACAGCAGATTTCTTTGGTTGGTGAAGAAATTATTTCATGAAGACACAAGAGAATTAAGCGGAGTTTCATGTCACTTACTGTATGTGTTGATCAGAGAGTGAATGATGAGTTTCTTGCTATGGACAGCTGCTTTGTGGACTACTGTGCAGACTTCAGGTGGAAGAAAAAAAAAAATCATGCTTTAAAATGGAAAAATACCAACTTTCTTAGCCCTTATGTGCAAAAAAGTAAACAGACCTTTCTTGCCAGGTTCGTTATTCTATTTATATGTTGCCTGAATGTGCCTAAGAACATTTTGATTTTTTTCTTCTTCTGTATCTCATTTCACTGTTACTGTGACAGCTTGCTTCTGTCAAAGAGAAAAGACTGTCTTTCTATTATGTTCACCAGTGCTGAGATCTAGGACTTTTTCGAGAGCATCACTTTGGTTTATGAGATCTGTCTATACAATTTTAGCTATGTTGGGTACCAAGTTATGAGTAGGCATAAGAGATTTTAAACATTACTACTATACTCTAGAAGACAGAGCAAGCAGGTGCTACACAGTGTAGATTCGATTTCATAATGCTAATATATAGCAATTGTAGCTTCTGCATGTTACTTACATGTCTATTATCAAGTAGACAAAAAGGCAAATGCTATGGATTACATCTTCCCAGTCCACATTAAAAAAATGTAAGGGCCAAACTTCCCCCAGACCAACTGACATTCTGGTGGGGCACCACCTCCTCCTGTCTAGCTGGAACTAAACCTCTACCAGAGAGGAAACTTGTGGATTTAAAGCAGAAAAGCTTTGAAGAGATGCCTAGGGACTAATGGGAAAACTGGCTGAAATCTTCTACTCTTTGTCCATAAATGCAAAGTCATCCATTTTAATCTCCAAAGCCAGGGTTGGATGGCCGGTGCTTTGCTGCCGTTGACTCCCTCTGTTGGTTGTATCTATGTCCTCCAGCTCCTGGCTTTCAGATGGCATGCACATATGCTATTCAGAGCAGCACAGACTGTCATCTGCTTATCTACTGTATTACGTGACTAGTGAAGTGCCACATGGTTGAACACCAGGAAACATATTGCTTGCTTTCACTATCAATGACCTAGAGGGAAGAATATGCAAGAGAGGAAATTTGAGGTGATAAACTGGGGCTGGGACTGGGAAGCAGGTCTAAACAATGAAAGAGCTTGACAAAGAAAGTGGCTACTAACTTCAAAGATTAAACGTTAGGCAGGCCTATGTGAAATTGGGTGCTCCCTATTTAACAGGAACAAAAATATAAATACATAGGGCTAGTGCAGTAATGTGATCAGAAAGGAGAATATGGAGTTGTAACTGGAGTTAAAAAGCTGACATTTACAGAAGTGACTGTCTTTGTCAGAACTCTTAGCAAACCTTGTGCTGTCTCCTGTGTTTTCTGCATCCTTATGCACATGATGTCATTTTTAATAATGAAGCTGAAGCCAGCTTCCAGTCCTAGGCATGCAGTGGCTGTGTGGAGAGCTAATTTCTGCAGGACCACACATCCTCACTGCAAGCAGGTCACTCAGGATGGTAAAACAGCATCCGACTTCAGCTTCAGTTTCATGAGGTGGGAAACAGATTTGAGCGCACACCACCAGCCTTCAAGTATAGGTGCAAGGCAAATTCACGAAGGAGAGAACCTCTCTTGTGCCCTAAATCGTTAATTTAAATACACCCATTGCATCAGGGCTGTTTGAGAGCCCCCATCACAGTGACATTTCAATGCTACTTATGTTATTATGAATATATATTATTAGTAACAGGACCTAAATTTATGTTTAGAACCCTTATATTTCTATTTTGCATGCAGCCACTTACCTTATGGAGTAAATTCCACTGAAAAACACATAGCCTTTCAGAGAGAGGATACTCCAAACCAGAATCGTCCAGCCCAAGTTCACTGAGGAAAATGGATCAAGTTATGGACTTCAGTGGAATTTAGACTAACATTAGAAGAATATGAGCCTTTCTCAGTAGAAATACTTTTCGTCCTATGTCATAAAAAGTACTAGCAGGACATCAATTCAGATGCAGAAGATGCTTGGGCTTTCTATTATCCTCTGTTATGTAGTTATTAAGTAGACACTTTATTGCATAACTGTGCTCTCAAATAAATTTGAGGGGCTTCATCTAAAACTTGGAACCCACCAGGTTTGTTCCCTGTAGTCAGGATTCAGAACAGAGACTTAATTTGAAGTGAAATCAAATTAGCTGGTATTCAAAATTAAATGCTCTCTGAAGAGCTTTACTGACTTGGATTTAGACCATGTTTCAGCACTGTTTTGAATTATGGCCATTGCTATTAAGAAGTCTAGTTTAAGACAAATCAGATTTAGCACAAACAAGCCAATTTTCAAGAATTTTCTTGCTAATTAAATTCCTTACTACTATTTAAAATATTTGTGCCACATTTATTTACTTATACCAAAAAATAAGTAAGGTAATCAAAGGAAGATAATCATCTTCCTTTGCCAGCGATGTGGTTTCATTTGCCCCAGAGTACCACCCTTTTTCTTTGTTAAAATGGTATCTTCTAGGCATGTATCTTGGCATATTAATAAAAAATAAATTTGAGGTTGAGGCTGATTAAAACTGAAAGTAAGCCTTGATCTGACATGTAATTTTGATTGGGTTTTCAAAGTTCACATAACTCTAGTTCTAATTTATGTTATGTGTGGTATATATCTTCTTGGTTGAACAATTACATTATTCTAAACAATTATATTGCTATGATACACATAATGCATGGCTCCTGAGCATAAAGTTCTTTAATGATGGCAGACTGTAAAGTGGTACAGTTCACTTTTAAAAGGTCATGCATCTTTTTTCAGTAGATTAACATTTTATCTTTTAATGGTGTTAAGAAAAGGTCAAAGATTCTAACAGATGGAATATGGAAAGCTTCTACTGAAGAAGATCAATGTGTTAAGCATCAATCTAAGTCCAGAAACACAGCCATTTAATGACTGTTGTTCTTGTTTTATTTTAAATTACCACTGTCTTGACTGTTTGAATGCTCAAATTATATTTTCATATTTAAAAGAAATGGACTGTCACCATCTGACACAAGTATCTATGTTTTTGTTGTATTTTCAAGAATACTTCTTCATTGTACAAAACAAGAAAAGTTCCTTAAATAATTAGCTTACCCTTAGGCTAATGGCTTATCAATTTGACATCCAAATGAATGCAGCAGAATGATCCGCAACAGCAACATGGCAGATAATTTTATATTGTTTTAACTGAGTAAGTTTGCAATAATTTAAATGGATTTATGCTCTGAAGTCAATTCTGTTCTGTGTAACATGCTGTTGAACTTTTAATATAGGTGATATTATAAACTTATGATGATATTTTTTAAGAAGGACATATTTAGGTACTAAATCTTTCCTAGAATATTTTATCATCATTTTTAGACCCAGACTCTGTTAAAGAATAAAGTCTAGGGATTTTGGTTGTCCCAATATCTTCAGACCTCAAGGGAAGACGATGCCACAGCATTTTTGTAGGACACCATAAGTTCTTCTGAGCTGCTACATGCCTCTGTCTACTTGTATGAAATAAGTAGTATGACAGTGTAACACGATTGGTTTTCTGTGTGCTAAAGTAAAAACAAATATAAAAAATAACAGTAGGGGGTCAAGCTGCTTTGTAGAAATTTATCAGTCAGCTTCTAAAAATTGTCAAGCTGATGTGTCTGCAGTGTATATGCGCATTTTTTCAAATTTACTTGTATTTGAAGTTCCTATTATTCCCTTGAGCCAGGCCTGCTCCCAACAAAAGGGATTCAAGAAGGTAAAACTCTACTGGAAATAAAGGTTCTCCTCAGGGTGCTTGGACATAATCACTATTAAGCTACAGAAATTGAATTTGTGCTCAAGTCTCCATCCTTGCTTATGTGTTCATACATTTCAGGAGCAAATACTGTCTACAGCTATGACTCCTCAATTGCTACACATGAGAAAAAAATGGTGAGTGTCGGGAGTCACCTCACTGTTGCGATCAGCATTCTTACTTCTAATGGAAATACATAACAATGTTTTGATAAACTACTGAACACACTAAATCAGACTCAGAGTCTACAAGGATATCTATATTTTCAGAAAAATTCCTGAGCAATATTAACCACTACCCATCCACACAAGTCAATAAAATATTTGTTGTGCAGGCTACAATAGCTAGACGGTTATTTAGAAGACAAGTTCAAAGAATTGTCTGTAATTTTGTAGTTTAGATTCATGTTAGAAAGAAGCTTAAAAACTTTCAGCTGCTATTTTAAGACTGGTCAAGGCCACTTTTTTTTAACATTTTTCAAGGATTTTTCTTAAATCTCATCCCCCATAGTGTTAGTCATCTTCTAACCGCTAGGACGTAGGAGGTAAGTTATTATTTTCTTGGATATAACCTTCATATAGTTGCCTCCTATACATCATTTTCAGTCTGCCTTGGCTAGACAAAGTGCTCTTAACCTCCAGAATGAGGAAATTATCCCTATTCTAACAACTGACCAGAGATGCTGTAGCTTGCCTCAGAAGAAACAGCATGTTCAAAAAGGACTGTGAAAAGTATAGTTATGAGAGTTTGTTTTTATTTATAGATATGTACTTTAGAATAGAACTGCATATACCAAAGGCTGTAAGTGCTATCAGCTTCACCATCAGCTAACGCTGTACTCCGGTAAGGGAAATTCGAGTTCTAGTTCGTTGTAAAGAACAAGTCTAACCTGAGGCCAATACGAGTTAACTTTTTGGGCTAGTGTGGACAGAATATTCCAAAGCTGCCAAAAGAAGCTGCTCCATTTCTTCCCAGTGCTAAGGACATTTCAGCAGAGAGGCTGGTGTTTATTTCAGATACCACAGCATAGTGTGTTGGTAGCCACTGCCTTCGGGTAGGACAGTCTTTGGGAATTCAGTCACCATAAATTCTATTTAAACGTTTACTGCCTCAAAGATACACCGTAAGGTATTGGACTAATTAAGCAGGCTGCCATATACCCACCAACTTGAGTTCAACTGAATTGGAAATACAGCTCAACAAACAGCTCTGAAAAAGGGACAATTTCAGTGCAAAAAGACAATGAAAATTGCCAGACACTGTTGGCTATCTGATTATCTAGTATCATTTACGAGGATGGCAAAAGATCTTCTAGGTAGCTGAAGTATTCAAGCAAATCTTGCTCTAACCACTGCATTTTTTTTAATGAAACATAAGCCCAAGTTACAATCATGCAAGCCTTGGGGTCACCTTGAAGCAGAGAGAGAAGGACAACTTCTCTCTCGCAGTTAGGAAAGCTGAAGCAATAAAACCAGATGCTATGAATATGCTAAAACCAACATTCAGCTCATAATTCCTTGTGAACTCTCTTCATAGTTTCCCATACGGACTGTGTAAGACAGCCAAACGAGGAAGCCTTCATTAACCCTTAGAATATCTCAGCAGGAGCAGACCATAGTCACTGAAGGGCAGTGCAACGTGATAACTGTACACTACAGTCCTTGAGGCAGAAGATAGCTTCAAAAGCATAACTAGCCAGACAACACAAAGAAATTGGCACTCTGCTTTATTAAAAAAAAGTGGTAAACAATTATAAAAGCCATAACATTTTCTCACTATCTTTGAATACTCAGAGATTATGTTAATCCAAGAGACAAGTTTACAAAGCCAGAATGCCACAAAAATAACCTACTGCAGTCACAAACTCTGTAAATCACTACAGGTAAAATGCAAGTATGGAGAAGTATGAAGTATTGCTTTACTCTGTTTCAGATGACTATTTCACTGTGGGTTTTTTTGTCTGTGGTGTTTCCACAAGCAACATAGGATCTGAGAGACCAAGATGTTTCCTATCCACTAGGAGCAGAGGCCAAATTGTATTCCTGTAAACAGCTCTGGGATGCTACCATTCTCCCTGAATTCGCACAGGGGTAGACACACAGAAGCCTGGAAAAAAGTATTAATGTATACAGATTAAATGGGCTCCAACCTGCTTTTTCTCCTCTTTGCTCTGCAGAGCTGCCAAGAGCAGAAGCAGTGAATACTTATGTTTTGTCACTTGAGTCAGCATATATAATTCTTCACACATGTAGGAACTAGCTCTGCTGCAGAAGAAAGTGTCATTTTCACAATAACTTTTCACAGTGGAAACTATGCCTTAAATCAAACAACCAAATACTGAGTCAGCTTGGTGGCAGGGCAACAACAATCTGATCTGCTGCGTGGCAAGCTTTGGTCTGGAGATACTAAACAATTTCTCATCCCGGGCCCCGGATGTAAGTAAGGATATATGTAAGTATGATAGAAGATGATGCAATGCGTTCAGACTCTAGTGAGGAAAGGAAGAGTCATACTACTCTTGAGAAATCCTTTGTGCAGAAAAATTTATTGTGTGCCCCCAGGTGCAAAGCCTACGAATGAAATGCAACTCAATAAAGACAAGCTAAGGTGTTTCCAGAAAGCTAAGGAACATTTCAGTATTTACACTTAGTCAGATAAAGCTATGTTTTCCAGTTGAGCAAGGAGAGAGCAATCATGTGAGTATGATTTCTATGTGATAACAAATGTTCCCAGAGGTTTTTTTAAGCCCCATATTGTTTTTGTTTGGTACAGAAAGGATTTATTATGAAATCTAATCAGTTCTCCCACCTTTATGCTTCCGTTCTTAACTTTTTTTAACATTCTTTTTGAGATGACCTGTACTTTTTTATGAGGGTCACCTGGTTTTTAAGCAGAGTAATAGTTTCATATTTTCTACATATTCAGAACATAGTCTTACATACCCTTTAATTCCCATTCTATAAACAGTAAGAGGGTCTATTGAGATGCACAATAATTTCATAATTTATGTGTTGTTTGATTTCTATGTTCGAGTGCAGCAGATGAGACATTTAAAAGAAATGGCTAACATCCTACTGCTCCCAGAAAGAATATCAACATGAGCACTAGGAATTCATAACACACATAGAAAGAAATGTTGCATATAGGCAATGAGATATGAGAGAATATTTTGAAGGAATGCATCTTACAGTACCCAGTCAAGCTTCTGACAGGATTATTCACTATAAACTATACTGGTTCGATAATGAATTCTGATAGAACACATGATGTTAATTCACCCATTCCTCTCTCTTTCACTCTTGGATTAAAAAAAAAAATAAAATTATTATTTTAGCCTCTGAGTACTTCTGTGATCTGATTTCTTACACCCTGCAGGGGACAGCATTGGGTAAAGAAAAGTAGAAATCATATGATAAAGAAGCATTTGCTTTCAATTATCAAATTGTACTTTGTTAATTGAGATAAAAAAAAGTATTCTTTGGGGTTTTTTTTAGGTTGCCACAAATCCTTTCTATCTCTTCACCCTTAAACTCTTCTGAATTATTAATCAAAAATGCTTTGATTACATAGTTCATTCTGTTATCAGTAGTGAGAAAGATTCCCAACAATATGTAGTCACCAGAATTACTAAGGAAGAAGAAATTCTGCATAGTATTGCTATAACTTAGAACTTTCTTCTCATTACAGGATGTGCAACACTGTTTTTCAGCAGCTGTGTTGAACCCCTTCTAAGGTAGGTATAATATTGTAGGGGAAAAAATATTGCTTTTATAGTATTATCTTTCATTAAAATATATATGTGTATGTACAAGGACACACACACTCACATTTTTTGTCTGCAAATATGTATGTAAATGCAAGCCAAAGTGTTTGCTTTTATTTTCCTCAGCTGTTGTTACAAAAATAAAGGTGTTTTCTCCCCCACAAATAAGTCTGTATTTAAAACTGATATTGCAAAAGGTATATGGTAGCCTTGTTTATTTTGGACAGATGTAAAGAAGTATCTCTGAACTTCTGCCAGTGATCAAAGAACTGATGATGTAGAACAGATTCATGGGCCATGTCCTATCAGCCTGCGCTTTACCCATCATCCATCATCCAAACCCTAAGCCTTTTTCGGAGTGATGATTGCACCCTAAACACATAAAATTAATCACCACTCTAGCCTGGCCAGGTGTCTTGCCTCCAGAAATTATCTCATTGCAGCAAAAGAACTGCTAGAATCTGATATCTGTACTGTAATTTAATTTAAAAATACTGCACAGTAGCACTAAGATTGATTTACATATCTGAAAAGATTCTAGTTTCTCAAAGCCAATATAAATTCTTGGAGAAATATGTAATTGGAAAAAAAAAATCTGGTTGATCATAAAATCAGGGCATCTGAATATTTATTAGCTTCTGGAATTTTCAGTTCATGCTTTCTACCATGATAGTAGATTAACATAGGTTTTCAAATGCAATTTGCAAAACTAGAAAGATGAGGTATTTGAACGAGTATAAATTCAGCATTGGACCTGCACGAAACAGTAGCTCTGGGAGACTAGACTTTACACAAATAGTGTTTGTTTTCTTTTCTTTCAGAGCACTCATGATTGTTGTGTTTATATATTCCTTCTTTCCCTCTTCAGAAAACAGAAGAGAAATTAAACAGCAGAAAATTAAACTACTGTATGCATCTCTACTTTTGAAAAGGCAATAGAGGAATTGTGGCTAAATTTGACAGTGGCTCATAAATTAGGTCAAATATATACCATATTTGTGAAATGCAGAATCAAAGATACACAAGCCCTGATGTACTTCAGCTGTTCTGCCACATACAAACTCACCATTTTCTATCCAGAATATACAC
>CM054410.1:19567500-19677500 GCA_028858755.1 Ara ararauna
ATTGATGTTGGATTACACACCTGGCCCACTTATTAAACTCTCTTTCCCTTTTGTGGGGAAACTAGTCGAAAGGCTCTACTGGGAGGCAATGCTCAGCACTTCTGTGTACCTGGGGTTCAAGCATGGAGATACTACTGTTGTGTAGGTCAACCTGCAGGTACAGAAAGTCAAACTAATATACAATTAATAATAAAGTAGTATTTCAGTAGTTTTAGAAAATATAAACATTTGATTTTTATGATTTATCCATAATCATTGTGCATGTTGATAATTTTTTCATTTTAAAATTAAAAAATGTAGGAAGAGTTAGAAATCTCTTTTCACTAAAATTTTCTCTCTTCTATCAAGTTGCCTTTTCAGTGCCAGAGACTTGTGGTAGACTTTTGCTGAAATTCTTCTCAATTAGGATCTGCCATCAAAAGCCAATGTTTACAAAAATCAAATTAAAACTAGTGTAAATATTGATTTACCTTCTCTCCTCCCACTCCGGACATATACTTGAAAAGCTGCTGTGTGGTGACATTATTCACATCTCGATTTACTTGGTTCCCTTGAAGGTTTCCCTCTAAAAACTTTAATCTTAATATTTTGACCCTCATTTGTCCCCCAAGCCATTTCCCTCATTTGCCTGCAGACATAGTTTCCCCATCAGTCCTCCACATCTCCCACTGACACTTGCTCTCATTGCTCTTTGCTGCAAAAATCTGTGCTGTGAACACAGTTTGACATTTCCTGACATTTCATGAACTAATTACACTACAAATAATTAAGCATGTTCACATCTGTAACAAACGAAGGCAAAATGGTTGTCAGCAACTGTGATTGATGACCTCCCTGAGACTTTATCTGATGAGATTCTTCCCCACTATAGGCAGAACCTGGATGCCACTGTGTTTGCAATAATGCCTTCAGCCCTTTTCATCAGATCAAACCAATGAGGTGCTTGAAGAAAAGGATGGGAAAATTAATGACTACAATGAAATATTTGCATTTTTTCCAGGCCTGGAAAAAACAATGAACAAGAGATGTGACAACCTCAATTATTTGGTGATGCTAAGAGCTCCGAGACAGCTCCTGCTGGAAAGAGCTGTTGGGAAGCCTGGGGGTGTCAAGTCAGCGAGAAAAATGGCAGGTGACAAGGACAACACTTTTTTTTTTTTTCCCCTTCTTTTTATGCTACCCAGGCCCACATAGCTTAGATAAAAAGACAAATTGCAGCACTACATTTCTTCTTTAGGAAGTGGGAATATGTCAGCTTTGAAGCACAACCTCCTGTGAATGTGGTGCTAGAGTAAAAATTATATTGTTAAATGCTGTCTCTTGCAGAGATGATATAAATAAATAAAATTCATTGGTGCTAATGCTCTTGCAAAGGAAGAAAAAGAGCACAGCCAGTAGTTCCATGTGTTATAGCCAGGATAGAAATAATATATAAGTGCATTTGTATAATATAAATAAAAATAAGTATATATGCAAAAAATTTAAAATAGATGTGCATGTGTAAATTAAAATTATGCAACACATGAATACACAGATTAAACATGACACTGTGAATTACCTTGCATATAAGGATAATTTTACACATACACAGACTGCTCGCAGAGCAACCAAAATGCCCCCTCCTTCTTTCAGAAGGAAAATAAAAAGAGGAAGGAAACCTCCAAACCTTGAAAATGCAGCGTACGTATGATTATAATTTGTCTACGCATGAGAGTTGCTGTGCTGCTGTGTTTCAAAGTCCTTTGAAAACAGAAAATAAAGAATGGAAACAGTGCCATGTGCACTACAGCATTTTGCTTTCCAATAATAATATCAATAATTATTGTTACTATTATTATAATTAATAATAGTAGTAAAAAGGGGTATGAAAGTTCATCAAAGAAAAACTGGGAGAGATGAATAGTGGCCAAGATGCAGGGCTGGAAACTAGGGACTCTACTTCCACTTCTCCCTGGCCTTGAAAACACTTAAACTTTAGCAGCCTTATGTATTAAAAATTACAATAGAAATAAAAAATCCTAGGATAATAATGCTCACCTACCTCATCAGACCATTGCAATGATTAATTAACAGCAGTCATGTGCTTTGAGCATCTTGGGTGTCACAAGAGTGTAAATTATTATTCCTCCCCATCTTCTGGTGGGCTGTGACCACCAGGATGGGACACTGTCCCTACAGATGGGTTGGCTTCCCCATGATGGACACCATGATCCACTGGCTCCCCAAGGAGCAGTGAGAACCTTCAAAGAAGAGAACACCAGAAAGAGGGGTGCAACATC
Organism: Ara ararauna; assembly: GCA_028858755.1. Lineage (NCBI taxonomy): Eukaryota > Metazoa > Chordata > Aves > Psittaciformes > Psittacidae > Ara > Ara ararauna. Next base: position 19,569,780 of record CM054410.1, read on the forward strand.
AAGAAGTGATAGCTAATGCAACTGCCAAGAGGATGTACAGGAGCAAACTCTGACTTCCCTTGAAGGCCAAACTAAGCTTTATCATCATATTAGCAGGCAATATGTCTCTTTAAAAATATTAAAACTCATTCTACTAATTGCTACATACACTGTATCTTCCTTGCTCCGTGTGTCGCCTGTAATATGACAGTTGCCATAGTAACAGTTTATTTCTATCAAATTACAAAACAAACACATTAAAAGAAAACCAATATTTTTTCTTCCTAATAACTTTCTGCCCGGAGTCCCTCATCCCTTTATTTTACATTTTTACATTTAACTTGTCCATAAGTAAGCATTATTTCCTCTTTGGGTTATTAGTTATACTAATACCAAGGCAATCAAACACGTACTGTGTGTTACAACAGAACTGTAAAATGAATAATTAGTGTACTCTAGAAGCCAAAGACACTTGCTCTATTTCTGGGAGACAAGGATTAGAGTGAAGTGCTGGGAGAAGGGTGGAGGCAGGTCCTACTGCCTTCAGGCATGGGCTAACGACTGGCGACAGCCTACAGGTCTGAACACTGCAGATGGAATTGGGGCACCCATCATGACAAGCTGCCCATGTCCACTAAACTTTATACTTTGGTCTCCCTGCAGCTGTAGACTTCTGAGGCCACATAAATCATTTCTTCTGATTCCAAGGTTACAGGGTAAAGCTGCTTGCTCACCTTGGCAAAACACCATGAGACTGCAATATAGAGCATGCTGTCTCCATTCTGTGTTGTCACTCTATTGCTGGAGGAAATAAAAATAATTTAGGTTGAGACTTGTCCTCGCATAAAAACATAGATGAGGACAGGATATGGATCCGTGATGTGATGATGCCTATGCCCCCATGCAGCCCTGCATGTCCAGAGCTTCTGAAAGCCTGTGAGAGGCTGCAAAAGCAAGGCTGGCAGGTTAACACCATGGAGGAAACAGTGGCAAAAGAAAACAAGCTATGAGAGGTTTTGACAACTATTTCTCACCTTTTCAACTTGGATACACAGTTTGTCTGTGGATATTTTCCTGCCAAACATGCACTAGTAAAGGATATTCCTTATTATTTTTGCCAATGTGCTAGTGCAGGCAGGAATTAGGAGAGGCCCAAGTGGGTGTGGTTTTGTCAGCAGAAGAAAGAAAAGCTGCTAACTTATACATTATTATGCATATTCCCGTTCACAAGTCACAAAAATATCCTTTACTGAGCGTTTAGGATCTTCTCCTGCATTTTTGTCTGAGTTCTTCAGCTGAAAGTCTCCATTTACAGCTGCAAGTGCTCACACAGGAACATCCAGCTCCCGAGGTAACCTGGCTTAAAAAGAGACCAAGGAAAGAACAGTGTGAACAGTACCATTTATTGTCTTATGAGTTAATAAGGTTGTGGCCTAATTAAACCAATGCTTTTCCACCTTGCCATTCTTCTTGTGTGGGTGAGCAAATTAATTCTGCCTGTACTTGGAGACTGCACTCTTGCGGTATTAACTTTGCCTGAAGTTCTCGTATGTGGAGTAGATGGGATATTATACGGAAACATTAGTATAAATGGACACCTGCAAATGTTAAATTTTCACAAGTGTCTGGTAAACAGCCTTTTACTCTTTAACCCAGAAGTCAGTTACACCATGGCATTGACTGGATTGGACAACAAATAAGATTTAAGTGTATCCAATAATTTTAGGGAAAACATCTATGTCAAACACATTAAATGCCTTGGCACTGGTTCCGATGTAGGATTCTGTGCTCAGCAGCTGGAAATTCAAGTCTTAAAACTTCCAGTACCTTAACTTGATTGTGGAAGGGATTTTAAGTAACTATTTGGGATTTCCAAGCAGTGCAAAACTATGATTGTTATCTGCACTGGTATTGAAATCTCTATAAAGACTGACTTTGTTACTTTTACACACATATTTAATTTTACCACCAGGAAGATTCATTCAGCAGAAGTACCTACCACAAAGTGCATATCAGAAATAGCATAAATATTTACTTGATTAGGCCTTGTCTTTATAAATGTGCTACCAGTGTAGGCAAAGTTCTGGCAATAAATCTGTATGTAAATTAACTCCTGTACCTCAGCTTGAGTTCAATATCTCTTAATCCCTCTTCACAAAACAAATTGCATCAACCATGCCCACATTTAGCCAACTACAGTTCACGTTGTTTTAATTCCTTCTCATAAGTTCTTCTTACAGATTAAATGCTGATCCACTGAACTAACTGCTCTTGGCTGAGGTGGGCAGCTGTAATTTGATTAGTATAGATTCTGGAATTGGTAAGTACTGTATCAGTATCCTCCCTAGAAAATAGGTGACATGTCATGGGATATTAAGTATGGCCATTTAATGTAAAAACTCAGATAATACATGAGTTAAATGGAGAAAATGAGAGAAAGCTTTTAAGCATTCTCCCAAGACAGATTGCAGAATAATATTATTGTACACGCAAGGAGTGCTGATTGACACAGTCAGAAGGCCATTATACTAGTATGGTATAAAATCATTATAGTAAAAAGCATTTCAGAGCTGCAGAGTGATAGTAGCAACATATAATGAATTATCAATAAAGAAGTGGTGATTCAGTTACATTACATATGAATAGAAAGCTTCCTGTTATATAATTTAAACCTTCCAGCCTGACAAGTGACTTGAATATTCAATTCCTCCTCCAGGTGTATGAATCACCCTTTCAACTTTACCAGAGACTGCATTTTGTAAGGCTGGCCAGACAGCTATAGCAAGCAGTGTTGTTAAAGAAAGGTTGGTTGAGCAGTTTTCAACAAGGCAGGCTCTGGTGAGGCTCTTTTTGAACTCTCAAGGAAGCAGCATTTGAGTTATTGACTTTATGCAGATATTTCTTCTTGTTTATGGCAAATAAATACAAAGTACAGTCTTTCAGCAAGTCAATACCATTAATATTTTACGGTTTACATTTTGTCTTACCTTAAAGCTCTTGAAGTTTATATTGTTGCAAAACACCATTAGTGACAAAGCCCTGACAAAAAAAAAAGCCCCAAAGCCCCATCAGTATTAAATCCTGTATTGTTAAGGCTGTGCTCCTGAAGGAAGCGTGTCTTGGACTTTACTTCTGCACAAAGCTCCTCTGAAGCCAACTACAGGATGTTAGGTCATGATCTCATGGGAGAATTAGGACCTCTGAGAAAATTACAAGAGTCACCTTTTCCTTTTCAATGGCTATTCAGTATTTGCAGTGTTAATATTATACCCAAGCCAAAGATAAAGGCGCTGAAAGTTTTAGAGCAATTAACTTTAAAATTTCGGTGAACAGGAGGACTCCATTTGAATGCTGTCAGTGCTGAAACCAAAGTTACAACCAACAAACAAGAAAGCTCAAGCAGTTGAAAATGATCCAGCTGCGATAAATATGGGTGAAATATTATCAAGTCCACATTTCGAAAATAAATATATGCACGACACTGTCAAACACAAGCATTTGAAAGTTGTGAGCAGTTCTAACCCACCTTGTAGCATTGTTAAATATATTTTCAGATTGATTTTTTTAATAAATGGAAATTAAGTCTTATAAAATCACATGATTTCATAGATACATTATATTACATATCAGAATCTAATAGTACTGACATACATACACGTGTATTAATATTTTCCTGCATTATCAATACTCTAAGAAAATTGACAATATTGATAAAACCATTCCAGTAAGATTTTTGTCAAGCTGTTGTCTGGACAAACTGATTTAAAAAAGGCTTTCTATTCTGTATGTCTGCCTATATATGCTGGCTTGCTATTTCATAAGTCTTTGGCACCTAGCTGCTCCTACTTCAGTCATTTCACTTTCTGTTTACCACCTCTCCCTTCCCTCCCCCATTAAAGATGGTGCCCCTATACATGAGAGAAGAAGCATCTTCTCTTCCTTTATACCTAACCTGCTAGAAGCCCGCAGCTGAAGACATTTCTTTCTACTGCACTGAACGCTCTTGGGACTAAAGGCAGCTCAGAAATTTAATCACAGGCCAAGCTCTAGTAGTTAGACTGAAGGCTGAAAAGGCTGAAAGCAGGAAACGGAAACATAGATTACTGCCTCACAGATACTAATTAGTGCATGAAACTTCAAGAAAAGAACTGCTGGATGCTTACATGAATTTTTGCTGCCTCCAAAGACCAGTGGTGTATGGGAATTTTATTTTTCAAGTGGAGCTGTTTAGAAGCAAATCTTCCTTCACACAGCCAGGATTCTGCTGACTACAGAGATGACTTGTGCTATTTTAAGGCTTTGTTCTTATCTCTTTTAAAGATTAAATAATTCTTGAGACTATTTACATACTTTGGACAAAAGAAAGATTTGTGACCTGGCAGTCAAAACCAACCAAATACTATTGCTTACTCTAAAAGCAACTCCTGGGCAAATCACAGTAATCTGGGGCAAACCACATGACTTCCCTGCCTCAGCATTCCTAACCTTCAGGCAGAGGTACAGCTAGTTGCTCACCACAAGGATGCTGTAAAAATTAATTAGTAAAATGGCTATAAAAAACTAAGGATGAAAAACGTGCTAAGAGTTAAGCATTATAATTAGTATTATTTAATGAACCTTTAAAAATCAAATTATTTTTTTTTCTTTTCCTTTAACAAAGGAATTACACAATGACTTTAAGAAATGACAAAGTAATTTGAAGTAAATGACTGCCCTATAAAATTGAAACACACCCTAAACTGTGGTTATTATAGAATAAACATGCACCCTGATAGCACTGCTTGATCTGTGTGTAACTTTAACATAGCAGTGTGTTATTAAGTGCAAGAGGAACAGCAATTATAAAAGGGAGAGCGAGTGCTGATGCGTGTTAAATACATGTTACCTCTTTGGCATCAGCAGATTTGGTGCATTCATTCCTGGCAGTAGAAAGCATGCTGGGCAAATTCAACTTGTGGCACAAAAGGACTAATTAGAGTACAGCTAATACAAACAACATATAGACATGAATCAAGAAATTTAGGGCACGGGGTTTATGGTACACTGAATAATTGCCAACTCCATAAAAGAAAGGAAAAAGACATGAACTAATTTCACATTCATGAGAAGCAGAAAGTTCTACCCCAGCTTTTGCTTGGCGAAGAATTACGCACTGCTGGTTTCTTCTGAAATAGTTCATATTACCACACAAAATGTTATCTTGTGTTTATGCTGCTCCTCCCTTGTTGCATTTAAATGTGTTGTCAGAATAAAAGGAGTTATTTGGTGTCTAAAAAAACAAGAGGTACCTGCTCCCTCAAAGACAGCAGACTTAAAGGCTTTCCTTACTTATGTGCTGTTCTAGGTCAGTGTCATGGGTTCAGCAGCAGCAGTCATTTTTCTCCTCCTTGGTAGCTGGTGCAGCACCGTGGTTTTGATTTTGGGCCTGGGTGCAGCACTGATAACACCACTGTTTCGGTTACTGCTTAGTGATGTTTTGGTCTGGCCAAGGACTTTCTGAGTTTCATGCTGTGCCAGGGAGGAGAGGAAGCCTGGAGGAAGCAGAGACAGGACAACTGACCCAAACTGACCAAAGAGGTTATGCCATACCACAGCACGTCATGTCCAGGATGGAGAGCAGAGAGCAGAGACCCGGAACGGTGGGGGTGCACTGCGTGGTTGGGCTTGGTATTGGGTGGTGAGAATTGTATTCTTTCCTTGTATTTCTCTTGTCATTATTATTATTGGTGGTAGCAGTAGTGATTTGTGTTATACTTTAGTTACTAAACTGTTCTTATCTCAACCTGTGGGAGTTGCATTCTTTTTGATTCTCCTTCTCATCCTTCCAGGAGCGGGGGAAAGAAAGAGGGGGAAGTGAGTGAGAGAGAGAGACTGCGTGAGTTTGTCTTAAACCACGACAGTCAGAAACTCAATACTTATACCAGAGGTGACCTGGCTTTCTATTGCACTTTTTGCCTGAAAGAACATTTAATATCAATAGGTAAAACAAGGCAGGAGACAAATAAGATAGCTGGGAAGATTTGAGGCTAGTGTAGATGCAGGACCTGTAGTTTAACTCAGATTATGACTGCAGAAAGGCACACACACAGCACAGTACAGTGCTGCATAGAGGTATCCATGACATCTTGATCAGGCATCAGAAACTGGCAAGTGCTGATAGCACAACTCTCCTGGCTAATTCCCTGCTTGTTTGAAAGAAGAAAATGTAGCGTAGGTGTCTTCAACCCTGCAGTGGCATGTGGACACTGCCCTCCTTTTTTTTATCTGAGTTCCCTACTTGTAAGTGACTGTGATTCTTTACGGTACTGTGAAGTGTTGGAGAAAGAATTGCCTTCCTCACCTTTACTCTGAAACAACAAACACATTTCCTAAAACATTGAAAAAAGTGCAAAGAGCAGGAGTGCTCAAAGTTTTGTAACAGCAGCAGACTGAAAACAGCCCAAGGGAATTTGCTGAGTCCTGACTCCTGAGCCCAGCACAGCCAGCAGAACCTGTCTTCCATCCACAAAAAACCTCCTGTGTGAAAACTGTGTCTATTAGGCCTATAAAATACAACAAATCATATATTGTATTTTGTAAGTATTTATTTTTCTTAAATGTATCTTGTGTCAAAAATGCTTCAAAATATTTATTGTGAATAAGTTTATCTAAAATTCAGCTAAAATGCGTCCTAAAATTATTTTGTATATTCCTTCTGATCATCTTTTATGAACTTTGAGGGCCAGGAAAAATAAAGTACCCTAAACTGATGGATTGAAAAAATGAAAATAGGGAGAAAAGTAACCAATTTTAAGTAACCATTCTTAAACCAAATGTTTCCTTGATTCAATAGTGTTGATAACATTCTCTACTCAGTAATCAACAGTATGTCACAGTTTCCTCATTCCAGGAAAAATGGAAGCCTTGCTTGCTATTACACAACCTGTAATATTGTTCCAGCCTTGCACAGCTCAGCAGATGCAGCAGTAATGCATCCAGCATGCACATCCGGCTCACCGGCATCATGGCCAGTTCTCTGAGGGCTGCAGCAGATCCAGTGCATCTGAGCTCCCCTTCCATGCAGGGGTCTCCAAATCATATGTAAAGTTTCTCCTCCTTAGCCATGATTTATTTTCAGTGAAATGAAGCCTTATATTTGAATTTTGTTAATCATGAAATCATTTTAAATTATATTTAAATAAATCTCAATCTCCCCTTTAATTAAACATACTAAGGATTAATTCCCATCTCTTATGCAGGAAGATTGACTTTGCCAAGGTCCTAAGACCCAAGACCCAATGTGGCTGAGAATCCTCTGTTACTTTGATTTCTTCTTCTAGTTTTGCTTACAATCCCTGGTTTCTGGAGAAACGAAAAATGAGCTCCTACAAGGCCTCACATTTAATAATTTCAGGTTAACATGACACCTTAATGAGAAATCTCCCTTTCCTTTCCACTTCACAATTTGCTCCACTCCATCTGCCAATTCAAAGCTCTTATAGGACCACTCATTGACCTTACACTACCATTACTTCCACCTCTTTTCCTCATTTTGAAAATCAACTGAATTTTGTCTGTGACAGAATTAAAAGTTGCTTAAAACACTAAATAGATAAAATTCATTTATTGCCCTTTGTGAATCTCACGCAGTTCAACCAGTGTGTTCAAAGTTTCAATTTAAGAGTAATATGCTTTTAAAAGCTCATTTAGTTAACTCTGTATTTGTTGTACTTGAAATACAATAATTAATAAAAGTCAAAAAGGGTCAATATGAGACAATAGAGAGGTGCCAGAGCTATGTTTCAGTAAAAAAACACGTTTAAAATCATTGCTTAGGAAAGACCAAAGCTATTAGGGAAACTGTCAGTTTAGCAAACAACTTTTTTTTGAAGGCTCAGTGGCAAAGAAAGAGAACTGTCCTAGTTTAAAAAATGGATCTGAAGTTGAAAAAAAAAGATGAAACTTTAGAAAAGAAAAATTAAATATGAAAGAAACAAACCATTTCATGACGAGCTGACATCTCACTCGTCATTTCTATGACTCTTCTGCTCTTTCACACAGTCCTGGTGTGAAAACTGGGTTTGCTGGTCCAGGATAAGTCTAACACGGTGCTCTCTTGCTTTCACAGAAATCCTCTGGTTCCTCTCCTGTTTGGTTTCCGCAAATCTGATAGAATCAGAATTGTAGCTCCATTTCCTGCACCGTTTCTTCCTCATTTCAGTTCCCTGCTGTTTGTTTCTGGGATATTCTCATCCCTGCTGGGTGCATACTTTACTCTCCTTAAGGAGAGCCCTTATCATGTTTCTTTTTCTCACACTATCTATTACTGACGCTTACTATGGGAATCTCCCAGCCGGCGATGAGACCCCCGTGCTTAGAGCATCTGGACAGTTATCATGGACTAATATAATCACTTCAGCAGCTCATGTTAACAGCAAGTGATTGGTTGTTTTTACTCCTTCACACTTTCTTGGCTCTTAAAAGAAGAATGGGATTACAAGGAAGCATCTTGTGTGCCTATAAAATGGACTGGAGTTAACAGTGGTGTAAACAAGGAGAAATGTACTAAAAAAAAAAAAAAAGCTTGGCAAATTGAAGATAAATATTCTTCTCTTATGTTTATGTTTGTTTACTTCCTAGGCTGGATTGTGCCAAGACACAGAGATGCTATTTCATTTCTGTTCCCTCAGATGGGCATCCCCATGTGAACATGAAAATAAGATTTGTTTTTGCAATGAAGCAAAACTGAAGTTGGTGGCTCATCCCATTGCCAGATCAAGGATGGACCCATTGCCTTTTCCTGCCCTTTGCCAAGAATGGTGTCACAGCCCAGGAGGCCTGTGCTTGCATTTGATGCCCTAGGGCTTGTCCAGCTGCCACCACACTTCTCTGAAATAGAGTGAAGTCTGCAACTAGCCTAACCATGACTGGCAGCAGGGGCTTGAAAAGAAGAGGCTGCTGGGCTTCCAAGTAAGTGTATTTATTATTCATTAGACTGCAAAAATGGACAGAGAAACTTTCCAAATCTGAAAGGGCAAATGCATTCCTAACCTCATTCTCCAAAACCAGAAGAGATGGGTGGGACAGGAATGAAGAATACAACAGGCTTCTCCATAAACATGGGAACAAGGCTTTGTACTGCCAAATGATTGCTAAGCTGCACAGTCAGACACCTTTCTGTATAGCTGCTGCTAATTCCTACCTCAGTCTCATCAACTAATTTTCTGATGTCCACCCAAAAAGGAACTTTTTTTCTTGTGGTCCAGCACACAAGAGGCTGTCTCTAACTCAGCTGCTCTGCAAGAATGTTGTCCCAGGGTCACGGCTGGCCATCCAACCAAGAGAAAAGATGGTTTGGTTAAATATATGTTGCTCTTCCCTTTTTAAATCAACATCCATCGAGGGGATAGAGGTTTTTCCTCTCATCCTCTTCTTGCCATCTGGGTTGCCAGTTCATGCCTCTGTCTCTAAGCTGCATGGCCCCACTGGGGTCAATATTTAACGCCATGGTTAACAACCCTCTTCATCTCCAAACACAAGAGTGGTCCCCAGCATCACCAATCCAACGCTCATGAAACCAGCAAGGTTTCTACGTGTGTGTAAGGTCTTTCTTTGCTAGAGAATGCCTATTGTGCTACTTGTTCTGGAAAACTCCCCCAGGCAGCTACATGCTTGTGAAAAAGCTGAGTTGCCTCTGGGGCAATGCGCTTTTAGGCCCTGGATCTGTCTGCAAGTGTGCTTTGGAGGTTGAAGAAAGGCTTGTCAGTGATCCCAGCGCAGCTGGCACAGCTTCAGCTGAGCTGCAAATGAGCTACAAATTAGTCCAACATTTAAATGTTCCTTGCTAAAGATAAAAGCCAACTAAGCCTCTCACAGTAGCTTTTCCTAAGGAATGGGAAATGTCTGTAAGAATAACCATAGCTGCTGCGAAGCAGTCAGGGTTCACGAGAGCTGCCTGACATCACGCCAGGAAGCTTCGTATTGCAATGCGATACTTTTAGGAGTGACTTAGCTGCCTTGCTGGTTACCATTACCAGACATCTTGGCATCATCCTCACAGAGAGAGCCCTTTATAGCTCACACATGTGGAGCCAGGTCTGCCTGCTTCATGAAGATATTCAGATGTCACCTGAAGCTCCAGCTACAGGAGCACTTTGTCATGTTGGTGCTATATGCTTTAACATCATTACAGCAATTTACCTTAGAAAAGTGATGCCATGGCAGCTGAGTCTGAATGAATGGATCTCCCCCCTCCAAAACCAATGGGCAGCATTCAGGGGCACTTGGGTTTCAGTAGAAGAGGACAAAATGACCAGAAATGTCCTATCAGGAAGACACACAATGAGAACATAATCTATATGTAAAGCAGCCCTCAAGCAACTGTGATTGTTAACTGCCTTTTTGTAAAGGAACTGAAAAAGTAAACTAGAACAGAAAATACTGAAGTACTGAGTGATGGAAGGCTGAAGTTCATCACTGGAATAAACACACAATGTAGACAACCCTCTTGTACAGATATACAGCTTATTTCTCTTTTTTTCCATGTGCACTGATGTATTTGATTAATGTTTTTGTGCATTCAGAAAACAAAACAAAACCCAAAAATGCAACACTAGGAGCAATGTTTAAAGGATATGGTTTAAATGCCTGAAAATGTTTTGACTTCCTCTTACTGAGACAAAAATGAAAACTTCTAAGAACTTTTTATGAGTTTTTGCCACACCAACCTCTTCCAACTCAAGGTGTACCTCTAAAATACTTTTTTTTAGTATAAAAACAATGCTGTTATATTGACAGAGAGAGGAGCAAAACTTGGCTGTTTAATCTGGCAGATTGCTAAAAGTGATGCTTTTAACTCTTCTTTCCTAACAATGAAATGTTTTTACACTTTACAATACCCAACACTCTTTTTCACGTAAAACAAGTCACCCTGAGTTCCTGTTGAACTAATACACATCCTATTCTTTTTTCTGTGTGTACTGCAACATTAGGAAAAAAAATAATATCAAAATAAAACCCCCTTTTCAACCAGCGGCATGAAATGCATATAACATTTTTAAATATTTAAAGAAGCAGACTAGAAATCTACACAGAACACTTAAGAAGAATACAAATGCTTCATGCATGCTCTAAGTGTACAATGGACTTCTCCAGCCAATATATTTCTCTCCACTGTTATTTTCCTTGATGGTGCACAGTCTGCTCCTCCCATTGTTTTCATTTTACATCTTATTTTCATTTTCCTTGTCTTTCCCCTTCCCTAGTTCTCTTTTGCTCATCTTCTGTTGGTTTTAGTGTTGTTTTTTTCCCTTAACCTTCTGTCTCTCATACACCATTTCTCTATTCCCTCTGCATGGCTCACTGCTGTCCTCCAAGGTCCCTTATTTTCCTCTCCCCACGCTTTGCTTACACTGCAGCCTCTTGGAGGACAACAGGTATGTACAAAGCACAGCTCCTGGGCATCCATGTGCAACACACCCTCTCACCGACATATTAACAATTCATTACATTACAAGACGTCAACCTTCTGAAATCGGAATGCTGCTGCTAAGAAAACCCATTCTTACAGATTGTCCTCTCCAGAATATTAGCTAAACTATGGGAGCTCTCCATGTTAGCACTCCATGGGCTGATCAGACATGCACCAAGTGGAAATGGCGACACAGAAGCAGAGCTATGATGGAATTCAAACCAAATACTTATTATTTTGCACCTGCAAGAGCAGTTTACTTTCATCTTCAGTAAGATCTAAAATGAAATAATAAGGACAAGCACACATCTGAAAATAGAGAAAGCATATAGTTGAAGTTTACAGTTTTAAAACATTAACTGTCTAGCTTTGCTAGACCATTAAAGAACAATATTCAGAAAAATCTGCTTCATCAATATGGATCAAATTTGGATAATGTTGTCCCTAAAACAAAATCAAAGCAATCAGAATACTAGAAACTACAAGTTGTTAACAATGTAGTTAGTTACTACTTAACATTGTCACTTTTAACAAGAATGAATGAGTTCCACTAAACATTTAAAAACCCCTTAGCAAGTATGAGAACACCAGAAGTTTAAGTTTAGTAGACTTCCTTGCCATTGTACTCTACCTCTTTCTAGTCATGCCCAGAAGGATTTCTTTGAAGGAGGAAGAGTAGTTTAGTTTTCAAAGCTTATTCAACCATTTCCCTTTCCACTTCCATTGTAAACTTCAACTTTTTCCTGTAATTGCAAACATCAACAGGAAGCTCATAGCACTCACGCAGTACGAAGGGCTGCAGGATAATAATTTTTCACTAGATACATAATAGGGCCACAGTCTTAGATTAAATGGGCTACCCAAATAACTTTGGGATGATTAAAGACTGGCTTTATGCTAGTGAAACTTTCATTAAGTAGAGATAAAGAATATTTTAGTTAAAAACATGTAGATTCTTTTTTTCAAAAGCTATAGAAGTAGGAACCTGTGCAGCTGTTTTCCACTTCAGGAAAGGGAAGTACGTTGTCTTCATATTGAACAAGCAAAATCGTATGCCAACCAAGAGCTTTGTACAGTTTTTCTGATATTAACACCTGATAGGTGCTAACAACTTGGAGATAGCTAGTGCACTGAGAAACTAAGCATACAGGTAGAAGACTGAACTGCAGACTACAAATTTCAAGAGCTGCCATTTGAAAAGATGCCAGGAGAAAATCACCACTTACTCTACAACGTACTTAAGTGAGTGTTTGAGCACCACTGAGATTCTACACAAAGTCCGTGTCACAAATTTCATTCAATAAGGCAATCAAGATGATTAGGGAGTGTAGGAAAGGCTCATTAATGGCTATAGCAGACATTGAGTCAGCCTTTCATTTATAACCAGTGCATCTGGACAGTTTTCATTTATTGGGGTTTTAATTTAAAGAAATTAAATTTATGTGGACAGACACACACCCATGTATTGTACAACTTGTTCTTGCTTAAAAGCTGCCACTAGCTTTATTGAGGTAAGTGGAACTGGCAAAAAGTAACAGAAATAAAAAAAGAAAAATAAGTCATTCACATTGCATGACTGCTTTAGTTAGCTCCTTTACTTTACGACCTTAATAACAGGATAAGAATTTAGCTAGGGATTTATTCTTAAGATGCTGAACAGAACACCAAAGCTATAACTGATGACAATACTCAGGAGTACATCTTCAGCTTCAAAGACAGAGAAATTTTGCATACTAATCACGGAGCTTTTGGAAGGAGCAGAGTTGCAGAAAGCAAAGACAAGAACTATGATGGAAATGCATGTGATCGGCAACAACTGTGGCTATGGTTGCAAACCAGCATCCTTTTAACGAGAACAAGAAGTGTGATTTGCTATTCTGTCCATTTTAACCAAACAGCAACAGTATCTCGGGACTCACAGTTATCAGTAAGTGGGGAATCCCTTCTTCCTATAGCCTGGAGTGCAGATATAACTGAAAATGTGTTTCTCATTTCACTGCACATAGAATTTTCACTTTATGAACACACCTAAGTGTGCCCAAGCATTTCTTTCTGTTTCCATAATTTGAACACAGTTCCTACAGTCTTGAACAAGAGCAACAACAGTATTGAATAATAGTGGGCCCATGCAACAGAAAAACCCCAGTCAGATTTCCTCTGCAAATAACACTTGTGTGACCATAGCATTACCACAAAATGGAAATGAATAAATGCAGTTGAAATCCTGGACCCACACAGCAAAGGCTCACCTGGCCAAGACTAAGTCTTCACTTAGGAAAAATTTTTCTACAAAAATTGACACACTCCCCCCAAGCCCAGAGCCACACAGAACTGGGAATTTTAAGTCTGGCATTTAAATACAGTAATTATAAAAATGAAAGGTAAGTGAACCACAAAGGAAAAAAATAATAATCAGATCCTAAAAAATATGCCTCCTTGACAATTAAAATGTGATGTTCAGAACCTCAGTAGTGCAAATCAATTGTTCATGTCATTTGAAATGTGGTTTTCCAGAGCAGATTCCTTCATCTGGTGCTAAGCACCCTTCACAACATAGCATAGCCCTTTCCTGAGCTATGCAAGAGGTCACATGGAGTACCTTGGTAGTATACCTAGTTTCAAAGACCAGACATATTTGCCCTTATTTCCCAGTCCCAGAGGACAAGGGAGAAAGTTGACTGGCACAGCTTTGTTAGCACAGAATCAGGTACTTTTCCAGAGCATCACAAATGCATAAGATAATGAAAATACACATACCTGGTAAGAAGATTTTAATATCATTGATGTCACACTGCATATCAGTAAGCAGTGAAAGACTACTTCAAGGCTTAACAATTCAAGTTTCCATGTTTTAGAATTTGGACCTGTGCTAGAACCAGCCACAGACTACAGGAAGTTTCACAGCACTTGGCTCTCTACCCACCAAGGAGGAACAGCATAGGAACAGCAGATAGACCCTGTGTCACAGCCTGGACAACAGCCATCAAGCAAGGGCTGAACTGAATGTTGGCTGTGACATACTGATTCCATCAAACAGGAAGAGCATGGCCAGAAGTGGGCAGGTCTCCCATTTCTCCATGCACAAACCAAAGCTCCTCTTGACCTCTCCAGTCTGGATTGAACAGAGTGTCATTTACAGACCTCTTGTTGATGAAGGCTGCCCATAATGCGTCAGGACACAAGCTGGCATCACAGACGGAGGCTAAGAACGGAGGGTATCACCACTGAGTGTGGCAGGTTCTGAATCATGCTGCAGGCAGAGGCTGACAGTAGCCTATTCCACTATTGCTCAGGCCTGCCAAAGGCCCTTCAGACTTGGTAATTTGTCAGTGGGAGGAAAGAGGAATACAGGACCATAAAGATCTGCACAGCACAGGTGTCACGGCGATATATTACAAGAGCTCTACCTCCCCCTGGTAGCTCAGTATCTCCTCATGTTGGGAGTGTTTATTATTGTTTTTCTTTCCATTAGAGAATGACCTTTGCTCCAACTAGGTTGGTTTGCTGCAGAGCCCACATCCGCCAGCTTCCAGGGCTTGAGCTTCCCAAACAGGAGCAGATACTTTCTGCCTCTCCAGCCTCCTTATTTAATCACCCATCCATAAATCAAAAGTGACCAAAACTGATTTAACAAGCATCCGAGTGAGAATTCAGAGCGGCTGAAGAGTGACTGAGACTGAGTCATTGCCTGATGCAATTTCAAACAGTTCAACTGTAAACTCAGTTGAGCCCATTGTTGTTTTAACCCCCCCCCCAAAAAAAAACCAACCCGCAGACTCAGTCAAAAGATTCTTAACTGCAAGTGCATTGCTGTGAAAACGCCATTAAATGCCAAATGAAAGACGTATAGAAAAGCATATTTCTTTTGGAAACTGACCAAATGAACATCTGGTTCCTGAGTGTTCTGGAAAAATCCATCAGAGGATAATGACAGTGCCATTAGATGCACCACCATAATTAATACTATGTTTCAATGTGTTTAAACATGCAAAGTGCTGAACACTGCTGTGAGATGCTTTCTCAGATCACACCTAGTTCAGTGAAGAGTGAACCATTGATTATTTGCAAGATATACCAGGGAAAGGATGACACACTGATCTTACACTGACAAGCATTCACTGTAAGTTAGAGTCAGAGACACAACAGAAGGACATTCGATCTGACCATGTACCTTTCAAAATATTTTAAAAGTATCACTAATGGCTTTTAGAGCCAAACTCTGAAGATGAACATGGAAAAGAATACAGAATCTCAGGCTAGTCCTGCTGGAGAAAAAGCAGGAATTGCTCTGCTGTAGTTTGAGGAGTTGTTTTATTTTTTTTTTAAATAAAGCTGACAGGATGTCCACATGAAAGTGGACTTTCAAGCATAGGTACAGAATGGTGTTAAGTAATGGATTTTAATGGTAAATACGATTTTTAAAATTTTTGGCATTTAATGTGACCAGTATGTTGTGGGAATTGTGATTGATATAAAATATACAGGGTTTGTATTAGACCCACGGAGTTTATTTCACAGCTAAGTTATAGGCCCCATACAAAATCATTGAAATCCCACTGAAAAGTTTCACCAACAAAGAAAACTCATCAGCAATGAAAATCCCACCTAAATAAATTTACCTGAACAAATTACTTGCTGGTACCTCTGCAATATCAGAACAGACCAATACAGTCTAAGGTTTCTATTCCAACCTTCCCCAGAACTGTCTTGAACACTAGACAAGACAAGATTTGGTCTAGCCAGCTCTTGAAAACCTCCAAGGGTCTCAGATCAACTCCCAGTACAACACTGAAAATGTTTCTCCCAACAGGCACTTTGAATCTTCCCAAGGCACCTCTGTGGTTGTTGTACCTTACTAGATTGTCTGCCACTGAGCAGTGGGGCTTTCCCCTTTCCTAACTACCCTTCTTACTTTCCTCCACAGGGAAGAGGTAGAAAGGTGAGAAATAACACACAGCAAAATCCTTCAAGACACAGTATCCCTAAAGAACACTTTATCCATGATACAACTTAAATCTTTGATGAAACAAAACTTGTCTACTCACCTGCGTGTTCTAAACTTACTTTTCCCTATGCCAAAAACTACTCTGAAACATATCTGAAAAGCACTCCCATAAATTACACAAATAAGTCTTTCAGGTGATGTTAATAAATGATTAAAAGAAAGCAAATATTCTTCCCAGCTCAAAAAAAAAAAAAAAAGAAAAAAGCAATACTAACATTTAGATAGGGAATTAGTTACATATTTTTAACAGGATCTGTATCTGAGGTCCACTTTACAATATGCTAAAACCATGATTTTAGATACCATACAAACAGTTGTGACTGTGGTCACGAGATGCAAAGGCACATTGTGGAAAAAATTCATTCTGCCCTCTTATTTTTGTAGATAATTAAAAAAAAAAAAAACAAACGTATCAGCAGCCTTTATGCCAGATTAGTTTGTTTGACCACAGCCAGCAAAAACTGCATATTGTAAGCTAATCCACGTATACAGAAATGTAGTCATGTGCTTTCCCTTTTTCCAGATCAAATTTACACCCTGAGTGCTTTGATAGCACATAGATCAGATATTAACAAACATGAAACCACAGCCCACATTGTCAGACAACTGCATAACACATCAGGTGATCTTATAGATACTTGATTGCACCTGCATAAAGCCTCCATCATCTGTGGAATGTGCCTTACATGTGTTGAATCCTGAAACTCAGGAAAACGTGCATTCACTTTCAAAACAGATTTTTGCAAGTATTGAAGTTGTGGACAGTTTCACATAGTGCCAAATGTAGCTTAGCTAATCAAATGAAAGTTTGCTAAATACTTAGGATAGCTTATGGACTGCTATCTTCCCACATTCAAAAAATTAAAATGGCTTATTTGATTATATAGAAGTCCAGTGAACACGAAGTCATGTCATTCTGCAAGTGATTCAAAAGAATTACAGCTAAGTGGTTTGCACAATCTATATTTAGAGATTCTTACTTCCAAATACTTAGATCTGTCCTTAAACTAATCTTAAAAGGATTGGCAAGTATGTCTATGTGTAAAATATGATAATCCTATGTTAATTCTCCTCCTTACCACTCCGTAGATGCCTGGGAACAAGCCATTGTAAGTATTAAGCTTGTTTGAGTTTGCACTGCATTTGTATTCATTAACCAAACTATTACTGAGAGTGTTTTAGAATTCTATGACTTTTCTGATAGATGTGTATGCACATTCACTGGCTGTATTATTCATTTGTGTGTGTCTATCTACCCATCCATCTGTCTCCACTCCTGCACACATACAGATCAATATATGTCTCTGTATATTTATGTCTTTCACCATTCTCAAGACGTTCAATCCACTTCTCTGGCACCAACTCTGGGAAACTACTGCTTTAGCTAATGCCCTTATGACTGAAAACAGAGCTCAATGCCTCATAGACAGGAATCATGGCAGAAAAGTAGAACAAACAGATGGAGGTGTAAAAAAGGGAAGTATTTATGCTAAATTCAAGAAAAATAAAGGGATTAAGGGGATGTCACAGACTAGATGATTTAAGAAGGGGACTGCTTCTGAAGAGGGGATATTTCACTTGTAGAACAGAAATCTATCATGTAGTCTAACCAGTGTTAACTCTGATACCTAAAACAAACCTAAATCTTAAAACCAAAAGTAAGAGTTGGCTAGTGGCATCTTGTTAACTGTTTTATAAACCAGAGAGAAAATATTTTATGTTTGGATTCAGCAAAAACAATAATATTTATAGGCTGCCTTGGGAGCAATAATAATTTTACACATTTTCAGTATTCAGCAGAGTATTTACAGGGATTTGAATTACTGCAACGTGTTCAAATTGTTTTTTCCATCCTCTTTCAGAGATCCTGATTAAGGAGCCAATCTCCTTTCTTCTCTCTGTCAATGAGCTGTGTATTTGCAGATGTATCATAAACAATGAAGCAATTTTTTCTCTAAGTCTTCTGAGCTAACTGTGTTGCCTCTTTCATATTATCATTCCGCTGAGGACATTCATGCTCCAGACATGACATCTGATTGTCATGTGGTCTAACACAAGCCTACCATCCCATTAGTTTTATCTCCAAGGGGTCTTGTGAATACCTATACCTTTATTTTAAACCAAACCAGAGCACTAAGGCTTGACAAAGAAAGCCCCGTGGCCATGGTGATACCATGAAACCACACCTGCCTTATGTTTAAATTTGTAACTGAGCTCCTCTCCTAGCATGCCAAGTATTTCCAAGATAAATGGCTAGCGTATTCAAGGAGCTACTGCTCTGTTACTACTTTATCCTACAGACAGACATAGTGCGGGGCTTACCAGCAGGCTCCAAAGTTATACCAGTACCCATGCAAAAGAATCATACTGTTACATGATAGCTTTTAATCTGATCCCTCGCTTAAAACATCCACGTAAATCCCTAGTGCAACTAGGATAAACATCTCAGAAAACAGAAGTTATTTATTACTAAGTAAATAATTCTTTTCCTCCCCACCTGTCAGGTGTAAGTGAAAGACACAAGCTGAACCACACATGATCAATGAGATTATTTGGGTTGCACTGTTAAAATCATCACCAAATTCTTGTACGACTTGGAAGAGGTCACTCAATTCTGAGGTGTTCCCTGCATGTGGAAATCCCCCTGGATGGCAGTTTAATGGGAGGAATGCTGGTTTTGCTGTAAAATTCTGCTCTGAAATTACAGAGAAAGGGTGAGATTTGCTCAGGCTGTAGTTGTATTTGCTACAGGGCATTGCACATCTAATACCGGGAAGGCAAAAAAAAAAAAAAAAAAAAAAAAAAGGAAAATAGAGAAGCTATAAAACTGCAGCAAACTGAGTGTAATGATAGTGACTGGTGATGTTAGAGAGAAAGCACCAGCGTTACTATCCACACAGCATGAATGCAATGGGGTAATCTAGAGTATTTACAGCTGTTCATCAAACAGTAAAGCCTCATTGCACTCCACTTGGCCGAGAAACAATTCCATTCGTACTTCTCATGATTCTGTTATTGTTGACTTGGATTTAGCAGAGTATACTAAAATTTCAGCCCTGATGAAGGCGCGAGGCTGGGAACATCGGCATATTTTGTGAGTATAATTCATTTTTTTGTTCTGGTTGGAATGCAGTGCAGTGCAACGTTACTGCTGGGTGAACGCCTGTAGATAGAAAACACTGGTTTGCTCAGAGGGCCAAAAGCATGCCAAACAGTTCTCTGGGAGAAGATCTGAAAAATAAGCATTTAAAATAATAAAAAATCCTCCTGTGCACAAAAAGAAATAGAAAAACAGGCATGAAACTATTATTTCAGTGCCAGATGTCAAAACAAGAAAATCAAGAATTTGAATCTCTTGGGGATGAATTTCAGCTTTGTCTATAAGAAAAACTAAGGCTTATCTCAAACATTGTAGGAATCCAGTTCCTCAAAGCACAAAAATACATGCTTATCCCAGGTTCTCAAAGTACTAAAATGCGTAAAAGTCAAGGAGACAGGTGCAAGGAATGATACTGAAACCCTTTTCTTTGAGATAGATTAATTTTACTTCAATGGAAAAATGCCATTTGGAAAAGAAAAATTTCTATTTCAAACTGTCTAAACTTTCCATTTAATTTGAAAAATATCAAAATACAATGTGGCTGCAAATATTTAATCTGCTTTTGATTTACAGAAATGGTTTGCCCCACCATTAATGGTTACCCTGCACCTCTTTTTAAAATGTATTCTGAAAATTATATTTAAAATTGCAAGTATCAACCATCATTAAAGTTTCTCTTCAGAGAATATCTATTCCTTGAGAAAAAGGACTTGAGGACTTGATTTTCATGCCCGTATATTAACATTTAATTCTGCTTTCTTATACTGAACCATGTTCAGAGCCATTCTAGTTTTCACAAAATAATTTCTAAAACCAACACAATTCATTTTTGTCTTCTCCCTACTCAGATCTGGTTTTCTGTCAGTCTTGAGGCATGCAGACATATTAATGGGACAGAAACACATTCAAATTAATTTAATTTGTACAAGCTGCTTTTCCTTTCCTTTGTTACTGTTGACATTACAAAAAATGAACTCCCTGTTGGTGAACTGTAGTAAAATAACAGGTATTAGTAGACTCTACATTCTTGAAAATTCCCAATCCGAGTCTCCAAATCCATTTTCAAAGAGTTGCTCTTACTGTCCCCATTTTACAGACCTGTAAAATAAGGCACAAAATCTTCCACAAGAATAAACTGAGGCTGGAGTTTCCTTTTGTTTGTTTTACTCCCTGGATGATATTATCTGGCATTAATTTACACCTTTTTCTTCCTTTCCTCTTTTACAGTTTGACAGTTTGATACTCATGCTCTAGATGATTCCTTATCTCTCCTTCCACTGCTCTACCACTCATTTTGGCCTCCAGGCATTTTACTGTTCTGTCCCATTTACATTCCCTCCTGCATTACCTTTGACACTTCAACCTTTCAGTGGTTCTCCTAAACTGATTTCCTTACATGCCTTTTTCCATGCTATGGTTAAACATCCCCAGATACAGTAAAAAGGGCAAGACAATCAATATTTGTTTAATCACTCCAGCTTCATCCATAAAGAAAGGAAAGCATATGAAAAGTTGAGAGATTTAAGCAGTTACTTTAAATATCACAGTCTAATAGTGATTGATAGAGCTACATATGTATAAATATTCTGCAATATTACAAAAGCATAACATGTACAGTTACTTGTGTATATGCTCTAGGAACACACATATTACCAATTCCCTGAAAAGCCTCTCCTGCAGAGTGGGGCTGGCTGAGGTGGCTGATGTTTCCCAGAAGGAGCTCCACCCAGAACCACAGTCTTTGGCACAGAGTCCCAACTGTCAGTCACTGTCCTAATGTGTTCCTTTACATTTAGCTACATTTCCTGATAAGCAGTATCTTTATTTGAAAGATTAAATTTATTGAAGATGAGTAAGGCAGTAGTGGCTCAACAGGATCAACAGTGATGGGTTATAATTCTGAGACAGGAAGGGTCTACTTACATATATCTGAGTACAGAATTGGGCCCTCTATGTGCATGTATATTAATCTGACATATTATTTCAGCATATTAGTTTGTTATTGCAGGTTTACTGTACATAGAAAACAATAATAAAAATCAAAGCATTTACCAAATGTATTCATGTCCCTAAAGAATACTGTTAATTAATGCTGAAACACAACATGTCCAGAAGAAGACTCAGTGGAACTCTTATGTTTGTTACTATTAAATCTTAACAGAGAACTCCTCCATGAGGGCTGATAAGCACAACCCATAATATTTTTGCCAGTTTGTATCTATATGGAATTGTTGTATTGCTCTGTACATAACTGATTAAGAGATATACTTGCTTTTTTGCTCATTTATTACACTACACATCTTGGTATAAGAATCACCTCATTAATGCTTCGTAACACACTATAAATATCAATTTCAGAAAAAGTTAGAAAGAATAAAGCAATCAATAATGCTGTACAGGACTAGTCTAATAGAAACTGTGATTCTCTAAATGCAATGATAAAAGAGCAGATTATTTCTCCCCTCATTTTTTACAATAATCTCATGTAGTTTAAATTATCTACAACTATCAACTCCACATAGTGGCCAAGGATGAAACAGTGTTGACCAGATCCACAGAAGTCAATTAGTTATGCAAATTTTCTCCAGCTGAGAATCACTTCTCAGTTGCCTTTACACTTCCTACAGAATATTCTGTAGGAAGCATTGCTTTAATGAAACTTGGTCAGAATGTATGGGAAATGTCAACATGAAATTCCTTGTCACCATCTTTTGCACTACTTAAAATAAACAGTTTGAAAAAATCCAAACCACCACCTAGGTTTTCATTAAAATGGCAGGCAAATTTAAAACAACTTTAAAGGAAGGGGCTTCAACATAAAAAAATTAGTAAAACTATTATCATTCTTTTCCTTTGTCAGGTTTTCCTAAATTTGCAATTAAATCACTAAAACACTCTCACCCAGATGCCGTTGATGAGAAATAATCACAAGAAACACCGCAAACAAAAGAAAGATCACAAAACACATTAACTTTTACTAGCCATGCTACCACACATTAGCATTTTTAATAATGACCTCATTACCATTTAGTTCAACAAGCAAACAAAACCTGTTTATTTGATAATTTATTTATTCAAAAATAACAAAACCTTTTTTATGTGCCCTTGTTGTGAGCTCACTAACGTTAAAGGCACCGCTACAATCAGTTAAGTAATTATCATAGGATAAAAGCTTTTACTATGAAAAAGTTTTGTTTGAAAAAGCATGAACTGCGATTCTCATTGATAGCTTTCACCAAGTGCAGGATTCAGTACATTGTAGTACAAAGGCCTAGATTATCTCCCTCTGTTAAAGGCTTAAAATTCTACAACCCAACCATGCCAGTTACCAGTATCAGATTATGATAACAAGATCATGTTCAGTTATAAAAACAAGTGTCTAAACTTTTCTCATGTCACTTTCTATCTAAGTCCCACTGCCAGTTGTGAAAGGACCCATCTGAATGTGTGTAGAAGCTCATTTTAAAGCTAGCTCTTTGAACTGGATTCATGGGGTATTTGCATAAGAAGATTTGGGTAAAAAGAATGGGCTGGTGCTGCATCTGCCCATTAATATGCCTGCTAATTCAGCACATTGTAAGCCTATTGATGTATCACAAAAGGCTCAAATTCAAGGACAGTTATCCTATTGCCATTGTTAGGGTTTGAATTCAAGTAATATGTTCACTATAGGAATACAGTTGTTACAATTAGATATTTTTCTATAATGGTATAAAGAACTGACGACAATCAGAATTACAATAACGCCGATAAAACTTTAGAATTCATGAATTCTATTATTTTAAAAGATGCAGGTGCTGATTAATTTTGCTTTGCATAATACTTGGATCTCAAGTGCTCGAATACTTAAAGAGCAGCAGCAAATTGTGGCAATATAATCTATCAAAGCTGGCAGTCTCCTTTAGTGCCGATGCACATTCATCTTGCTTACAAGAGTTTTAATAAAAAATTAAAATACTAAACTGAGCTTCAACAGAATGGAGGAAACCTCTGCGGTGAATGCAAGTAGCGGGTATTTTAATCCTGCTTATGAAAAATGCAAAAGCATTGCTTGTGCTATCAGGGGATATCCTACATGGAACATTTTTATGGTGAATATGAATTGTTTGAAAACACTGTATACTCACAAATGGAAAAAAAGAGCAGAATGAGTAATTCATCCAAGCAGCCACAGCACCAGAGTCAAAGCAGGCTGAGGCAAGCAGTGAAATAAAAAGCTGTTAGCTGAAGCACTGTAAAGAGTTTTTAAACACACAAAACAAATGCAATACTACAGGACAGACTAAAAAGAAACACATGCAGAAAGCAGCAAATTAAGCATCGTTAAACTTAGTGCTCTGAGAATACTGAGTTTGTTTGTGTTTGAGACCACAGCGCGTGTCTTGTAGAGGGGAAAAAAATTGGAGAATAAGCATGTGCGGTTATGAAGATTTTCTGAAACAGGCTGTAACAGTGTTTCATCGCTTTCCTCTAGGAACACCCCACCTCCATGGCAGAGGAGCCGGGTGCTCCGACTACTCCGTGGCTCTCTGTGCTCCCACACTGGCGCATTGTCCCCGGCGGCCGGCCCCTGGGCACGGCTGCATTTTTCTCCCTCCGCATCCCTCAGAGAAGACATCAAAGACCAGAGAGATGTGCTCTTTGTTTTGTTTGGTCTCTGACTCTCAACATGTGGTTTCGCAGGCCCAAACATCGGCACCTTTTAACCTATTCTGTTCAGCTTAGGCCTTAGCTCCATTTGAGCATTAGGGAAACTATAGTAACCGATAATCTGCCTGTTCCTGAATAGAAACTATGTACCTTGTCACACAAGAGCCGCGAGGATCACCATTCGGGACAAGTTCCTTTACAGGCCCTTGGCTTTCTTTGCTGGGGCCCGGCCTGTCCTGCTGAAAAGGTGTCAAAACCCTTCGCCTTTCTGCGACGGGGGATCTGTGTTAATGTTAATTTATATTTAACAAATGGGATATTGTCCCTCAGAATGTATCAGTATTTGATGATCTATTACAAATGTTTTCATCAAGTCATAAAGTAGGACCCTTGACAAAAGGCAAAAGGTCTTTCAAGAGAGCAGGGCGGCAACTGGGAAGCAGAAACCTGTTGTGTTGTGTTTGATTGTTTTCCACACTGGTCCACCCCAGCACCCCAGCACAGGTGACAAGATCTCACAGACTCACCCCACAGGGAACTCCAAGCTACGTACTGAATCTTGCAGCAAGGCGAGCAGCAAAGCCTCTTCCCAGGCCCACCTTTGCTGAACATAAAAGCTTTCTCCACTAGCAAGCTGCAAGAGAGAACTTTGTTAGCTGTTGATTTTATGTATGTATTTATTTTGGTAGCAATCTGATCTCCTGCTTAATGAGCCTCCCCCAGGCAGAGGGAAAAATTTCTTCACCGGTCCCATTTTTCACTCACTCAGTCTCTAATCTGGCACTGCACTGTCTTGTTATGAGCAGGAAAAACAACAACAACAACTATTTATATCATGTAGATCAGAGCCAGAAAAGAAAGGAACAAATGTCAAGGGTTTGAAGCAGCAATTCAAACCCAGCTTCATTTCATCTCTGTCACTCTCTCCTGACTCTGTCACACAACAGCCGCCTGCTAACATATTTCCCTCCAGTAAAATGACATTTTTGCTTTCTTTATAACAGTTTAATATTAATAGGGAGGGGAGCTAAATTGTTGACACTGCAACCAAAGTACCGTACTGCAAATCGAGGTATTTGGTATGAAACTCAAGACCTTTTGCATTAAGCTCTCTCACAGTGACCTGACATAAACTGGCAACTGGCAGCCGTCTGCTTTTGGCAGCTTGGCATATTTGGTCATTTATTGGGTGCATGTGAGGATCAAATGGGTTAAGATTCTTCTCCTTAAACAGCAGGGAAAAGAACATCAAAAAGGTGTAAATTTCATTTCCCCAGTTTTGATTAAGTCAAGCATGAAATGAAATGTAATACTCTCAAGTGGCAAGGGTTTATACTATTGATGTTGTTACTTCTGCTTCACAAAGCCCAATCAGCCGACAGCGAGTTGAACAAGCTAACAGAGTTTCAGGGTGGCCAGATGGAGGGTTTTTACTATGGTTGAAAAGACAGCTTAGTGCTTGCCTCTTCAAGCCAAGTCAATGCCAACTGTGTGAAATTCTGGCCATTCTACCCCTTCTCCTTTTTTTTTCCTTCCCTCTTCTCAATGCTGGTGGCTAGCACTATACAGGCCTGATAAAAAAACAATCCCATCACCAAAACAATGTGTTGAATGAATATTTTTTTGTCAGAAGTGTTATCTTCCCCCAAAGTGCACAGATTCCTGAATTCATGATGCAGGCCAATCTCATTACAGTATTTAAGCAAATGGGAAAATACATTCCATTGTAATGTTATCTGAAAGGAGGCCTTTGCAAGAATTGAGTAGTTTCTCTGAGATTAAAATTATAACATTATTTGTTTTCAATAGCGTGGCAAAGCAAACATTGACTCACGTGCTTTGGAATTAAATGAAGATTTAAAACTATACTTTGTTCATTCATTAAGGGAAACTGAGTTAATTCAGAACACTGTGAGATGTACATTGAGAAACTCTTTAGATCTAGATGCAAAAGTAACAGGTCTTAAATTGAGTGTGGTCTTACTTCGTTAGGAAATTTGTCCTTTTTTTATAGGTGCTTTTTCAGGCACCTTGTTCCCACTACATTTTCAGATTTAATGCTCTTGCCACTATACAGCTGGACTAGAATAGAGTGGCTTTAGTAAAGACTTAATAGAATCTTTAACGCTTCTAACAATCCACTCCCATTGAACTGCATTAAGTAGATATTATGGAAGGACAAAGAGCTAAATAGCTCAACATCAACCTCATTAGGCATGCAGGCAGGCCTTGAACCATTTTATGGGCAAGCCTATTGTGAGTACACTCACCAGGTTAGCTTTAAATTGCAAATGATACCCTGAAAGGGGAAGAGAAGTTTTGGAGAATGGCCTCACAGAAAGAAAATCATTTTAGGCTATAAGAAAATGAAAGGCATTGTTAAAATTGCTCTGACCGTAGCAAATGAAATACATCATGGACTTGAGAGGCTGAATGCTACACTTGAGGGCTTTTTGTTTGCCTTTCTTTTTTTTCCTGGTCTGTTTAGGAATGTGGCGTACAGCAGAATATAAACAATATAGGATCTGTAAGACTTAATAAGGGTGGCTCAACATACTATCCTTTGTCTAAAGTTAAACAAATGATAAGAGCAAGAAAAAGACAAAAAACATCCCATTTGAATAAAAGGCAAAGTTTGGAGAATGTTATATAAAAACTTCCGAGCATTGCACTTTCTAATCAGTAAGGATTAATTGAGCCTTGGCACTTCTCTGTTCAGAAATATTTATATTTAAAAAAAAAAAAAAGTCTCTCAAGGATTGCTTGCAACTGTAAAGTGCTTTTACAACTGACATTATGATGCTGCAAGTCTGGGAACATATTCCCAAGCAGAGCCCTTCTCTGTCACCTTAGCGGATGAATAATTGTGCCTTTGCATATTCCTTGTCATAAATGGCAGGAATGAAGGGACCCTAAGGACCACACTGGAAGGATTGGTGCTGTACAAGCAGAGTAAATTAAAACAAGGATTAGAGCAAGTATGATTGGAGATGACAAGCAGGGCAGTTGTCGCCACACAATGTGCCTTTTTGCCCATATGGTCTCTACCAAGCTTACACAGCACAAACCCTCTAACATGGATGCTTATTAAAGCATTCCTTCTTGATCAGGACATAAAGTCCTTAAAGCTTCATGTCATAGGAGAAGAACAGCGTTTCTTTCACAACTCAGGCAGCAGCCTCAAGCACTATTATTTACGAAGTTTTAGATACAACTGCCCAATCCTTACTTTTTATTAGATTAATCTACAATAAAGCCCATAAATATGAAAAATTGAGGTTACAGTCTGCAATTACAGTTATGCATTGTATAGGTTATGAGATGTTAAAGTGAATTAAGCGACAACTATATTTTAAATAAGACATATGAGATATTCCAAAACTTCCTCACAAATTCTTAACTACATTTAAGTGGATAATAAATGTATGAAAGAAGGTCAAAACAACATGAGATTCATGATAGAGGAGTACTTGAGTGCTAATGTATGTACCTTGCAAACAAAAGAAAAGAGTAGTGCAGCTTTCTTATAGCTCACAGGAGCAGAAAAGAGCAATTTCGTAACTAAACCCTTGTGTTATCTCACATGACACATCATTTTCTGCACCCCAGTACCCCTATCAGTAAAATTGGAATAATTACACATTATAAGTATATTACATGTTACAATCATACTAAAAGCATATATATATTATGTCTTTATTTACTGTTTGGTTTTTTTTTCACTCGAAGATCATGCCACTGGTCCTGATTTACAGAAAGAGATGTAGATTCCATAAGTGCCCAAGAATAATTTAAACTCTTGGAGAAGAGTTTTGCCTATCACAAGATAATATTATGATGATGTTTTCTCAGTCCTGCAATAAGCTACTCAGATAGTGGCAAGAAAACAGAAATGAAAGACCTTTTATTGCTTCTCTGTGATCCAGATCTATCTGACCACGAAGCAATACCAGATTTAGAGTATCGCTCTCAGCTTGACCATTTTCTCAGCCAGAACAGCCAGTTCTTCAGTAGCAATGACCTTAGGGAAGCTCTCACATGAAGTAGCATGCAAAACACAGCATTAAAAGGGAACCAGCAAAAACACGGGCAGCAAAGACATAGGAGCTCTTGGGAATCATCTAGGAGTTCCTGCTAAACTAGACAGAGGTTTCTTACAGAAAGCCTGAGGCCTTTTGGTAAGAATCTTACAGTCTGAAGCAAAACCTACTCAATTGTCCTTGATGATTATAGCTACTCCCAAGCTTGAGCCACTTGTTAGTCTTGGTTGTGTGGCCGTGGCAGCACTGGTCAGGTACAGCAGGGAGTACTCAAGAAAGGATGCCTTAAGAAGATAAGTACAGATAAGTATATTAAAGTTTCCTCTAAAAAAAAAAAAAAAAAAAAAAAAGACATCCTTGTCTCTAAATTGAAGAGACAACAATTTGATAGATGGACCACTTGGTGCATAAAGAACTGGCTGGATGGCTGTACGCAAAGAGCTGTGGTCAGTGGCTCAATGTCCAGCTGGAGACCAATAATGTGTGGTGTCCCTCAGGGATGGGTGTTGGGACTGGTCTTGTTCAACATCTTTGTCAGTGACATGGAGAGTGGGATTGAGTGTGCCCTCAGCAAGTTTGCCAATGACACCAAGCTGTGTGGTTCGGTTGATACATTGGAGGGAAGGAATGCCATCCAGAGGGACCTTGACATGCTTGTGAGGTGGGCTGATGCCAACCTCATGAAGTTTAACCAAGCCAAGTGCAAGGTCCTATACCTGGGTCGGTGCAATCCCAGGCACAGCTGCAGGTTGGGCAGAGAAGAGCAGACCTGTGGAGAACGACTTGGGGGTGTTGGTCGATGAGAAGCATAACATGAGCTGGCAGGGTGCGTTCACAGCCCAGAAAGCCAACTGTATCCTGGGCTGCATCAAAAGGAGCTTGATAGCAGGGTGAAGGAGGTGATCCTGCCCCTCTGCTCTGCTCTCATGAGACCTCACTTGGAGTATTGTGTGCAGTTCTGGTCTTCTCAACATAAGAAGGACATGGAACTGTTGAAACAAGTCCGGAGGAGGGCCATGAGGATGATCAGGGGACTGTAGCACCTCCCATGTGAAGATAGGCTGAGAAAGTTGGGGCTCTTCAGCCTGGAGAAGAGAAGGCTGCATGGAGACCTCATAGCAGCCTTCCAGTATCTGAAGGGGGCCCATAGGGATGCTAGGGAAGGACTCTTCATTAGGGACTGTAGTGATAGCACAAGGGGTAACAGGTTAAAACTTAAACAAGGGAAGTTTAGATTGGATATAAGGAGGAAGTTCTTTACTATGAGGGTGGTGAGGCACTGGAATGGGTTGCCCAGGGAAGTTGTGAATGCTCCATCCCTGGCGATGTTCAAGTTCAGGTTGGAGAGAGCCTTGGGTGACATGGTTTAGTGGGAGGTGTCCCTGCCCATGGCAGGGGAGGCTGGAACTAGATGATCTTAAGGTCCTTTCCAATCCTAACTACTCTATAATTCTATGATTCTATGATTTACATAGCTTAGATTTTTGCTATTACTCCTACTTTTGGATGCTGGGGTCTACCTCTGGAGTACTGGAACTGTTCCTCAAGTCAAGTCCTCTTTGCACTTTGTAGAGTCAATAAAATGTGTATGAAAACATTCACTGTATCATAATAGTCAACGTTACCCACTTATCAGTAAGCCTTAGCTGCTGATGAACAGCCCAAGCTCCATGAATACACTACAGCTCTCTCTTTTAACAGGTAGGCAACTTTGAATCTTTGTCAGTAAATACAGTCCCAAATAAACCTAACAAAAAGTTCCTAGGTCAACTTTGATAAGACTTGTTGTCTAGGAATGGTGACAAAAAAGATATTAAATTCTGACAGTGTAAGATGAGACCATTTAGTAATAAAGTGTCAAAGATCAGGAAAGAAATAATATAGAAAAAAGTCCAAGACACCTTCTTGCCATAAAAACTGCTATCTGAATTTCAGCTGAGATTTGACCATTATGCTACACATAACACACACCTGAGGCATCCAGGAACTGCAAGCACTTTAATTCTTTCGGAATTGATCTCTGAAGACCTTTTTGGTTTGGGTTATTTGCAGAGAGTAACCTGAGCATCATTATGTGACCATGGTCAAGATTAGAAGATAGAGTTCCTTACAGATGCGTCATATGGGTATCTAAGGTTCCACTATATGCACTTGCTTTTAGTAATTCAACAATTGAAATTAGCACTCTTTATTTTCTTAATTATATTCTCTGTAAAAATATAGCTTCTGAGGACCATCTAAAACCTTTGAGTCTTTCATGAGAGCAGGCAGGTGGAGTTACAATTATGATCCCCCTCTTGCTGGCAAACAGAAATTAGAAAGAGGCTGAACAAGTATATTTAGCTGCTGGCATAAAAACTGGGTAAACAGTAAGCAGACATGAGTCCAATCAATGAAGCCTACTTGAGTCCAAAACTTGTCTGAAAGCTAAAAAGGGCTGTTTATCCACCGAGTTAATGATTCTGTGAAGAGTGAAGCTGAAGACCAGAATGTACACTACATGCAGAAAAGCATGTTAGGTTTTTAGTTAGTAATAACACAGCAGTTCCTAGATCCTACATATACACACATTTTTATTGTAGAACTTTAAGCTAGCAAAGAACAAGCTGAAAGAAAGAGCTAGCAGCACTTAACTGATGTGGGCTGCTCACCTGCTTAGTAATTTGTAGTTCTTCCTATGTTCAACTTACAAGCATCATAGGCTAGGTCTTTTTCCTAAAAGAATCCCCAGATTTTCACTTTTCAGCACACAGTTTCTTTTGGGATATAACCACTGTCACAAGTGCTGAAGAGGATCACAATAACCTACATGTTAATTTTACTCAGCACCTGAAAGTCATATACAAATGTGCTAGAAAACTTGTAAGATGAACAGACACTACTATATTTACCCCATCTTGAGTTCAAAAACCTTTGAACTATTAGCTTTCTTATTTTAAGAACCATTTGACTTGGACTACACTGCATCAATTACATATTGCATTCAAAATTGTTAGGGCTTCAAGGGAAAGCAGACAGTAAACCTGGACTTACTAGCCGTTATTTGGATGGATGTGTTTGTATTTATTAGGATGACCAGTGGCCTCTTGGTTCATGTCTAAGCCATTGAAACGAATTGGAAAACACAAGTTATGCCATGTTGTAAGTACAAGGGACACTTACATCACTAACAATGACCGTATTTCATGTCTGAGTTTCACCTACTCCACAATAAGATTTGAGAATTAATCTGTGGGAGTATGGTTACAGTAGAGAGTGGCCCAGTAGTTAAAGCATCAAGACTAACATTTGGGAAACAATGAAATCCCTACTCTAAAAGAATCTCTTTGATTTTTTAGGTCAAGATACTAAAATTTATTTAGAATTCATACTCCCATTATGCTCCTAACTCTCAAGGAAAATAAGTAAGACTTCTAAATTTTTGTGAAAAACATACTAAGCATTTAAACATCTGTGAGGATCAGGACTTGAGACTCTGTGCCCCAGTTCCATGACTGTCAAACAAGGACAATGGCATTCATGGCAGGGATATTCAGAGTGTAAATGCCTCACAGACTTGGAAGCACTCAAGGTTACAGATATGGGGATAAGATAAGGACTGTAAATATGCTAGTTTAAAGAAACACGGTTTAGTATAATTCTGTTCCTATATTGATATGGTCAAAAGGGAAACAGCTCTAAAAATGATCTGTTGAAGGGTTTTTGGCTTGTTTTGTTTTTGTTTGGTTTTTTTTTTTTTTATTATTTTTTTATACTTAAGAGAGATCTGAAGGCAAACCTTGTGCAAGTCTGGGCTTTTATTTCAAAACCTCTGTAAACACTGATATATGATCACTATTTTAAGCATGATTTTAAAAATTCCTTCTGATAGTCTTGGAAGTTCTTTTAGAAAGAAAAAGAATAAACAGATTTGAACTGGAATATTTCAGACAGCTACTCAAAGTTTCAAAATGTGTACGATTTCCTTTCTGTTTATATAGGGAACTATTGACAAGCCATGAAGAGAGATTCAATGAAGTAAATGTGAAGGACTTCTTATTTGTCTTCTCACTTAAATTCTAGATTGAGGCTACAAATTAAATCAATAGATTACTCAAGGATATTTCACATGAATTGACTTCTGCTCAGTCTGATCTAATCTACACGGAAATGTAAAACAATCAGTCTCTAAGAACTTTAAAGTATCACCAGCTTCATTGACTTCATATTACTTGACACTTTAAATGTATTTCAGAAAAAGCCAAGAGAAATTCTGCAAAAGGAGGACATCAGGCTTAAGAGCAAGGTGATAGCACAGTACAAATCTTTAAAGTAATTATTACTGCTCTGATTTTAAAGGCAATTTTCTGCTGCACTCTTCCTCCCTATCCCTCAAGATTAAATCCCATTTTTTCAGCAGGCTTCATACCATCTGCAGCAGATTTCAGACTGTCCACTTGATCTCCTGAGATTCTCATACCTCCTGATGTCACCATTAATCTGAAAACAGGTGAGCTATGTATAAGTAGAAAAAGCAGTGCTCCCATCCTACAAATGTATGCTTAGGTATGTGGTTAATTTGACTGCAAATAGTCCCATAAATCTGAGTATGCCTGTAAATGCTTGTGGGCTTGGAGCTTAAACGAACATCCACCTACAACTTCCACTGTGTTAGAATAGGGTTTAGGGTGGGTGAAGACTGTCAGCTGGCTTCCCCTGGGGTCTACCTAGACACAGAACTCAGATACCCAAATATCATGTTTTCATTTAATTAGCAAAGATTTAGTGTGGTATTTTGACAGAGAATTGTTCCACCTGTCCTAGCAAAGTTACAAAGCATGTATTTCCATCACTTTGCTTTTCAGCACTTCCACTGACTTAAATCAAAGCTTGAGTAATGATGAGCTTTAAGATAAGGGAAAAAGCAGAAGACAACTGTTTTTTTTTTTTTTCTTTTTTTTCTAGAGGAAGAGAAAATTAGCTGCAGTGTTCAATGATCTTCTTCCACATTAAACAGAGATAGGATAATTAAAAACTTTCACTGAAATAGGTATTAATATTTAGCAAGTAAAAGTATATATGGCATAATAGTAGCTTATTTGTTTCAATGAAGACCAACTGAAATGGAAGTTTAGTTTCTTAGTGGAAGTGAAGTTAGCTCCTATCATTATTAAAAGATAAACATGTAGGTACTGAGAAAACTAATTAAATTTTGTGGAGTTATCAGGAAGTCCCTTATGAATATCCTCTGGGGTAGGCTGTAATGTGAAGAGATCTCAATTTTGTAGTTAAATAATTTGAAGAGATTAATTAGTAAAGAGTAAGCATTAAAAACAATCATGAGAAGATAAAGGTAATTTTTTTTTACATATACTAGTTTTATAGCTCTACGTGATGAAAAAGCTTTCATTGTACAAAGTAACTCTTAACAAGATAGTTGCCTGAATTATTTTAAGTATTTAATTTAGTAGATCTACCGTAGAAATAAAAAGCATTCTGAGATGAAAACTTAATTTAAACCTGATTTGCATAAAGGATTAAGGTCCTTCCAGTTCAAAACTACTTTTCAATCTCAAATTGGGAGAACTGATCTTTATCCTGAATTTCTTTTTGTTCCTCTGGAAGTTTGGTTTAATCCAACTTTCTTAATTTTCACCTTCTCCCTAAACCTTCTAGGCTTGTTACATGATAGCTAAGGATCATTATCCACCCAAGCTGAGGGGGTTTTCCCTTCATTAATTTCTGTAAGAAGATTACCAGTGCTTGTTTGTTGTTGTTTAAGCAAATGATTTCCCTAAGCAATTTGTTTTTCCAACTGGTTTACACTTTAATGCCCTTGATTGAATTTCAAACAAGAGATCAACTTGACCAACCAACTCTGTTTGGGGGGGGAAGAAGGGGGAGTAAGTAAGGAAGAATTTTATGTGAACTATTTAAGCAGAGTGCTTAAAAACTTACTCAACTATTTAGTCAAAGATGCATCATAATTAGCATATAATTCAGTACTTGTTTAGCTTTTAAAGTCAAGGTGACTCTTCTTGAAGACAAAATTATCTAATTACAACTGAAGTGTGTGTGTCACACCTAATAGGGATTTTTTACTGACTTAATTCTACACATTTCCTCCCTTTCCCCCAGATTTCTTCATTGGAAAGGTGTCAGAATCTTCTGTTAATTTTAAGAGGGATGGGTGGAACAAACAAGATGAAGATTGGGTATTTACTGTCTGCAGTTTTACTAACATTTCTATTCAAATAGCAATTTTTTAAGGAATGTATTCAGGAGAATTGGCTGTGATTTAGTTTCACCTAAGCTTTTATGCAACAAATGCAGCATTTGGGCCTCTCACTGAATTTTGTCTATATAAATCTGTACACACACACAAGCTAAGTGAGTAAGATAAAACATCCTTAGGTTACAAATTCCTGAGAAATCATCTTGATGTAGATGATATTATATCATTTTACATGGGCTAAGCAACTACTTCAATAAAAAGAGACCATTAGTCAAATTTAATTCCATCAAACCCTGCTAACAGTTTGATGATGTTTGTCTACTAGGTCCACTTGTGCAATCCATATTCGTGCACTGAAGGTTTTTTTTTTTGTGAGACTGCAACCTACTTCAAAGCAAAGCTGGCAGAATTTGACTATTTTTACAGGGCCAGTGTAGGTCTGCTTTATATTTTCTTTGCACAATGTAAATTGCACACTATCAGAAAGTGCAGGTTCTGCAGACCACAAACATAAACACATACAAACACATGAACATTGCCCAGAGATACTTGTTCCCTAGTTTCTATTTTGCCAAAAGTTGATCTGCTTTTCTTATTGCTGGCATGTGGCAGTATTCTGAAATAGTTATTCTATATATGTAAAAAAAAAAAATAAAATTGAGATCTTCAGTTGCTTTCTTGAACTAAAATTCTATAGAGCATGAGAAACATAACCAACAACCATTTGAAAATCAGAATATTTGCCACAGGAGTCAAGTGACCATTGCCAAGTAAGCACTACTCCGGATTTGCCCTAGACCCTGACTATGATGTGATTTGTCAGCCAGTTTCTCTTGCCCATTCCCCTTCCCATTTTACTGCTGGGTGAACTGAACACATAAAAGAGGCCCAGGGAGCACATTCCTCTGGTACTTAGAGAGATACAGTATTCTGATTTTGTTTTTTCTTTTAATATAGATAAACTGCACAGGACGAAATTATTTAAAACAAACAACAACAAGAAAAAAAAACCAACAACAAAATCCTACACACCACACTCTAAACATCAAGAAATGAAAAGACAAAAAAAAATCCTGAAAATGAACAACTGATTAAAAAAACTTTACAATTTTGATGCTCAGAAGCTTTCAGACCCCATGCCAACAGCAGCATTGTCAATGGCCAGGCTGCACCACACCTAAAGAAGTAACCACAAAGCACTGTACACAGAGAGACAACTCCAGCTGTTGCCTGACAGTGCAAAGGGATCAGTACCCACAAACATTTAGGGAAGAAATGGACAACGCTGTAAAACCTGGATCTTAATGGACGGGAATTTTGCACCAGCTAAAATGGTGAGATGAGAGAAAAAAAAAAAAAGTAAATGTGATTGCTAGTCACTGCAAAATTATAAAACGAAGCAAACATGAGAATGATATTATTATTAATAGTAAGCATTCTAAATTGACAAGTGAAACTTATTATTAATATACAACATGGGAGTTCAAGGGCTGATGAAGTGTGTGCCCTAAGCAAGGCTCATGGTCGTGATTCTCCTCTGTGAGTGACCTTACACACTGGCTACTTTAAATTCCACTGTGGTCTATGCCAGCTAAGTATCTCGGAAACTCTGAGAATATGACCTTACACAAAGTAATTGTTATGAGGGCATATTAAAATGGAAGCCTTTCTATTTTAACTTTACTAGCAATAAAAGATAGTAATAGACTCAACCATGTCACGCTATCAGCATGCTATGAAATGAAAACTATCACTGATATAAACATTATGCTGCATAAGATTTCCCTTCTTTCTTTAAAAAAAAAAAAAAAAAAAGAATATGACAATATTGCTATACTTTGGTGTCACCAGGTAGATCAATAAACACATAATCAGTAGTTAAAACCCTGGATACTTGAACATTAAGTTACTGATTTACTGATTTGACATCCTGCCACAAGTATCTTAAGTGCTTCAATAATCTAATTTTAATTTTTTTTTATTCTGACAGACCATTTTGTATATCCAGCAACTTGTAACAATGCCACATTAACATAATCAGATGAATGATAGCAGTTCTGATTTTAAGAGTTGCAGCTAAAATTATACTAGCTTATTTCTAAAGCAAATAGATTTTAGAAACAATTAATTTCTGCATATCAAAATTCTATATAAAAAGAATAATTAAAATAAACATAGTGCAATCCATCCTAATTGGTGTATTCTAAGTAATTTGCTTCAAAATCTGCATTCAAACCATACTTATGTACATATTTGCAACTGGCATATAAACAGTGTTTATACCGTATTAAAAAAATAATTTAGGAATAGAATACACCAATAAAATTAATTTCATGATGATCTAGAGCATTTTAACAAAGGAATGTTGTCACTTAAAGTAATACCCACATTTTAATATATCTTCACAATCTCACCTCCTACTGTCAACACCATCAATTTCAGCAGCGCTCCTTCCCCTATCTCTTTCAACATCAAAATGTGGTCCTTTCAGTATCATTATTATCAACCTGAGCAAACTAAATGTGAAAAGGTGCCACTAATAGGACAGCTTTTGACATCACATCTTGAACCAGAATAAGCAAACAGGCAAGTCAAATCTTCAGGGTCAAGCTTTGAAGTCAATTTTCTGACCTGGGAAATCATGTTCTGTGACAGTGAAGACAAACGGTGAATACATGCCTTGTATAAATATGTCTATGAATGTTGCCTTACAAACATTCAGTCACCATACTGCTGTAGCCAACTACAGAAGTTTACACTTTGAACGTCCATTGTCTGACACACTGCTTTAACTAAAAAAATCCAAGATAAAAATTGGCTACTTTTCTCAAATGGAGTTAAAAAAAAAAAGTAATTAAAAAAAAAAAAAAAAAAAAAAGCACTCATAGAGCTAATTTTCAATGAACATTCAATATCTAAACTGATCAAGATAATAACTTAATGTATACAGTGCAAACATTTTGCTATTTGGACTCTTATGCCTAAAGAACTCTCAAGTAAAGCTTTCCAGACACAGGACTGAAAAAGTCATTGTTTATTGATTTCAAAATCTAACAGACTAATTATATATTTGTAGATGACTTGACGGATTTACAAAACTGCTATATGATTTTATAATGGAACATGCTCATGTTAATCTCCATCTATAGAGATAGCTAGAGGGGGCTGACCTTTATCTCATATTTAAAACACAAGCAATAACTGAAATTCATTTTCAATTTATTTTCCAATCATATAAAAGGAGGGGGAAAAGATTACTTTATTGAATCTTTTTAGCTGGTAAAAGGTTGGAGACACAGAGTCTTGATGCCTTCCAAGGAGCTACAGGGATGGTCTATAGGGAACAGACTTAATCGAATAAGCTAATCTTTGCTGTGGAGATTAAGTAGATGGCTACAGCAGTAGAGTAACAGCAGAATGCAAAGTATCAGCAGCACCATCAGCTGCTTTAAAGGTGCTGTAGGCAGTAGGAGAGCTTCCCTGTTGGGTCCACCCTACTGATCCTGCAAATTTGGTAAACTTCATGGAAATTTAATAATGCTGCTGCATTGTGTTTGCCTGCTGAGCAAACAGCCTGGTGCTGCAAGGCACATATGTGGTAATTTACAAGGGGTTTCTGGAAGATACAGTAACTGCTGCTACTCAAGCCTGGGGCCTTTAAGCTGAAGAGAGCATATACAGTGTACATCCTCAAGGTAAATAGTATCTAGAGGTAAAGATGTGTTTCAAAGCAGTTCCTGACAGCTGGTAAAGCGCCTTACTTTGTAAGCATATCTTTTCTAACAGTCTTTGATTCCCCGCGCCAATACACACATGAAGAACTGAATTAGGCTGGGCTAGAATCTGTCATGATATATGACTAACATATTTCTGCACTTTTATGTTAGCTTGAATAAAATCTAGTTATTTTGTTGGGTTTCCTGTTCATCCTGCCTCTTCCATTTAGCACTCTGAGTTAGAAATCCTGACTAAGTATGGACTACATATTTCCGAGGAAATGGCAGATATGGCACCCCTCGCTGCAGAAAGGATATTTTTATTATGGCTTAGAAGCAATCCAAAACACACACACTGTTCCTGCACTTTAGGCCTGGCAATGAAAAGTGAAGAAAATGAGAGCAGGAACAATCCAGGTTTCAACATATACAATGAACTTATTTAATAATCATAAAAAGAAACATTTCAAAAACAATTACTGCTGCCTTTGGATCCTGTAACTTGAAAGAAAACCGCAGCCGCTCTGCTCATTCCAGCAGCTTACAGTTCACAGGGTAAGCAGTGCTCGTCAATATGAATCAGCTGTGAAATGCAGGCCTATGCTGGGACTTCAGTTTAAATTGGCCACCTCTGCAATATTGTTATTACAGTTAATAAAAATTGTTGCCTAATGCTTTGACCACAAGACTAGTGGAGCCGGGGTGGAGTGAGGCTGGGGAAAGGGTATGTGCCAGGGGGCAATGCTTAATGTAAAAAGTGTTTGAAGGACGCTGGTACTGTGGGTTACTTCTGGAGGTGACAGACTTGCTTGAATATTGACTCCCTATGTGACAGAGAATGTGAAAGAGATTGTACATGATTTTCCAGCATGCTTCAATAGCACTTTAGCAGTAATAAGCAACTAATTATAGTAGAAGCTCTCTTCCTCTGCCAACAAGATAGTGGCTATTAAATGGCAAATTATAACCGGAAAACTAAAAGCTTTTATTTATTTTTTTTCTTTCCTTCTTTTTCATTCATGCAGCAACCAGAATTCTTCCTATGCCTCCCATGCCACCAGTGTCCCACTCTTTTTGCTATATGCCATCTATGTTTACCTCTGTCGTACTTAACTTTCTCCCATCCTAACTCTCCTTTATAACAATTGGATTATTTTTGACTGTGCAGGAAGGCTGTAGTACCTGCAGGGCAGGGATCACAGTAGGACCTTTAATACAGAAGACCAAAATGCACGAGCATCTATCCTGTGTCTCAGGTTCCCTGGGTAGTCCGAAGTGGGACCACAGAGAGTAGTCAAATGCTGCCCTCAGCCCTCCCCTCTCTGTACGGTGTGCAGCCACTGGGGTACAGGCTGAGATCACAGAGCAAGACTATCAGAATAAGCACACAGTTTGTCCTGAAGCAACATCCCAATGTAGAGAAAAATACTGACTTCCCAAAGACAAAGCAAATCCAACCCTTCTGAAAACAAAGAATGAGTGCTGAAAGACAACCTCCTACCAAATTAAAAGTGTGGATCCAATACAGCCTGAACCACTTACAAACTGTGTTGGAGACTGAAAATGTTTGATGTGTCAAGGCACAACTCTTTCTGAATGGAAGTTTTGCTATCAAGGTATTCAGAAATATAACTAATGTAGATCCATCATCTCCATTCCCGCCTCCACAACACTAAACAATCTCAAAAATGTTGGCATTTCACGCTCAGAGTGGAAAACAAAGACACAACGCGAAGGGCTCAGACTATGTTTTCCAGAGGACAGACAGAAAAGGCAACACTGAGAAGGATGGTGAGGACAGGTAAGCCCCTGCCCTAGGAAGCAGCAAACCAGGGTTCAAACACAGAAAAATAAACTCCATTAAGACAAACCTGGGAGAACCAGGCTGTACACCAGGAACAGAGCTGAAGCAAAGCAGCTCCACTCATTGAGAATACGTTTACATGGCAGTG
Source organism: Ara ararauna (assembly GCA_028858755.1). Lineage (NCBI taxonomy): Eukaryota > Metazoa > Chordata > Aves > Psittaciformes > Psittacidae > Ara > Ara ararauna. Next base: position 19,609,885 of record CM054410.1, read on the forward strand.
AAGGGTAACTGAAGCATGTTTAGCTGAACCGGAGCCAGCTTTACACTTGCCCGCTCAAGGGCAGCCTGTGGCAGAGCTGCAGCACACAGACCTCAGTACAGCCTGTGCTCACTCAGGTAAGTGCATTTTGTAACCTGCACCTCGCAGCAAAACGGCTGGACTGCTACCAGTCCTTCAGCTACAATCCAAATCTTATTCAGCCATGTCTAAATAGGCTGCAGTCACCCTCTGATATTATTGTGGACATAACCTTTATGGCAGAAAGCAAGCAGGAAGACATGCAATAACAAATTAATACTAAAAGCCAAGCTGTCTTCCATGCCACAAACCAAGCAGAAGAATAAATGCTAGTAAGAGATTACAGAGGGCTGGCAGGTGTATTTCCATTGGAAATGGAATAAAAATTGCCTACACTTTCAAGAAATTCTAGGCATGCTGATTAGTTGGTGTTCATTAAGCAGGTTCTTTTGACCAATTTTTGTTACCTCATCAATATTTTTCTTTATTAGAAAAATTAGGCCAGTTAAAATGCTATCAGTAGGATTAGCTGTAGCCTACTGAGATAATGGTTTTCTATGCTGATGCAAATGTGATCACTGCGAGTTAAATGACCTCTGCCCCTGGCCCCCATGAGTTGTGTAATGAAAGAATGCATTTAAGAGACAATTATTAAGTTAATTTCCTTACTTGAATGCAGGACATTGATGCTGTGCTTCTGCTATTAGACCTGTCCAGGTAATAACAATGCAAGTGAAATAAGAAAGAAACTGGGTGGTGGACACTGCACTGGAGAACTTGAACTGCTTATCATTAAAGTAGAAAGCCTGGTTATAAATTAAAAAACCCCAAAACATTAAACAACATGAAGCTGTCAAAGAAAAATCTATGGAAGTAGAATAATTCAAAAATAAAAGTTTGAGAATGAGAAAATAGTGATCATGTATGTCAAGAAAATACTTCTGGAAACACACAGATTAAGTAGCTAATTAGCACTTGTACTGTGACAGCCCAGAATTGTTCACTTCCCCATAAAGGACACAGCCAGGGAAGAGACAGAGAGCAAAACTACACTTGCTCAAACCCTGGAATTATCCATGCCACCGCAAGAACTACACACCAAAAACCTGTGTCTCAGCCATAAACTCATGGCTACTCTCAGCAGAAGAGGCTATGCCACTTGAGACCAATTTTTAAACCAAGCAAAGTGAGGCACAAAAAGAGAACTGAAGAAAGTACATTTAGCATGGTGTGGAGTTGCCAGTTCCTGATTTAGAAGGCAGAAATACCGACTGATCATCTGAAAGTGTAAGTGAAGTTATTAGGTGTGGAAAGGCTCGCGTTCCAAGTCCAGAGGTGTCCATGCTCTGGCCATGGCCACACACCACGTCACTGGCTAATGGGGCAGCAGGTAGGCTGGTGAGGGAACTCACTGCCTCTCATGGCCTATAGCCACTGTCAGAGCTGGACAAAGGATTCACTCTGCCACTGGTCCTTTGCACCGTCTGACAGTAGAGGCCCCCCATGCTTGTAACTCTTCACTGCCAGCTGCCTGGGCAGGTAAGCACATGATACTCCCCGGAGCTATCAGAGCTATGCCTCATTACATGCATCTACCTAAACCAATGCTTCCTTTAAAGCACAAGAATCAGAAGATGTTCCCAGTTCACTGCTGGGGGGAGATACACTGGCATAATAGCATAGCCAAGTACAGATGCATCAGATAAATTTTTCTGCTAGAACCACCTCTTCATGCACCTATGCACTCCTGTAGTCCCTCCTTCCCATATAGAGTTCCTCCATCACCTGTGTATATGAATAATTTTCTATTTAAGAACAGAAAGAAAAATGTGATTGACTAAAACACCATACTCACAATCCCAGATATCTGTAGCACTGCAACAAGATTTCTAGCTGCTGTCACTATCTGTTTATTGTCAGTGAAAGAGCAACGAATTGCTCTTGCTTTCTGCTGATGGCCTTCTATCCCCCAGGGGGAAAGCACAGACTAATCTGGAAGATTAGCAGGCTATGGACCAGGCAATCACAAACTCCCACCCTGTCTGTAGTACACTTGGACCAACGGCTTGCCTGCAGGGAATTCTGATCCCACGCATCTTCTGTCAGACCCTGAAAAGTCAAATCCCACAGAGGCAGAGATCTGCACTTATGTCATGGTGACAAGCAGCACACATCTCATCCTAAGCAACCCCACGCTGCTAGCTAGGTTGATACAAATGGAGGCAATTTTTCTCAAAGGGCCCAAAAAATCCCAAAGTCCATTTGCTTTATTCAATGCAAAAGTCACACTTGGTTCTGCAGAGCAGGCCACATCCTTCTAACAGGCACACTTCCATCCTGCACCAAGCATGCAAGCAATATAGTGCTATGCTCAAGCTGAGAGCACATTATAACCCTGGCTGACATGGCTCTTCAATCAGCTCTTCAATGATCGAAGCTCACTTTCCTCATCATTACAGTGCTATTTTCAGAACCTTTAGCCAGAAAGAAGACTTAGTGGAGTTGTCTGGTAATGTAAAGCTCTAACTGTGAACCAACAGGACATTCTGATTTCTTATAACTCTTCCGTATACCAGGAAACATAAGTTGCTTTCTGAAGCAACAATATGCTTTATTGGTGCAACTGCTGGCCAGTGCATTGCTCTGCACTGAGAATATGGCATTTGAATATTCCCATTTCTACTCTGCTAGGCTGGTGCTCTGTGCTCACCCCTTTATCTGCCTTGGATGTATAAATGTTGGAGGTATGAACCATCAAATATGGCAGGTAGAACAAACCAGTATTTTTTTACTTAAATTGTAATATTGCCAGTTGTCTTGGTATCCTTGGGATTCTTTCTGTCACCCTGGTATTTGTTCTGCTACAAAACATGGGATGCAGTCCAGATCCCACCAACAAATACGACAAAACTCTTGCTGAAACAAGTCACAACACAATTTCAGATGCTCATTACCACTACCAAAGAGAATAAAGAAGCCACAATAAAAACTAACCTGCGTAAATTTGAACTCTGTACATAATACACTCCACCAAAACCCATTCTGCTGGCTTTATAATGTAGAAATATTCTCTTTTATGAAGCACCCAAACAATTGTTTTACATTAGAAATGCATCTTTTACTATTAGTTTAGGATTTTGTTTATTCTAAGCTATAAATATTATTTGAAGTTTAATATAAAAATGTAAACTCATTTTACACCAAAATTATTGTTTATAATACATAAGAAAAAAAGCCTTTTAAACTCTGTATTAATGTACTATATAGTTTACTTTTTGATCTGCAAATTCTGAAAAGGCAAAAGAGTAATATAATGAATACTTCAAGAGAATCTGAGTTTGCACAGAGGTTTTTCCTTACTGTTTTAGCCCTTCAACAGGTATTACTTTCAGTGGGTTTTACTGTCTGTTCTATAGACATTCCAGTAGAAAATGAAACACTTAAATATGCAAGATTTAGCTAATCCTCCAACACACAGCCTATGGACTTGGTAGGATTATCCCTTATTATAATGCTGTTAGAACTGATACAGAAATGCAGTTTGAGATTAAACACAAGAATTTCTAAAAATGCATCTCTTTGCCTTTTCCATTTTATCTTGTGAAAATATCTAATATTTTGAAGCATTCCTCTAAGAGTCTCAAACAATAATTAGTGTAGAATTCTAACATTTATATAATCATGCAGCCTTGCTTTATGCAGTAAGCGCTATACCTAAAGTTCACATTTCCCTCTCAATCTAATGCAGTGTTCAAGACACTGAGGAAAACAGTGGAATATCTGAATATATTTTTGATTTGTTAGAGCAACCATCATGCGTACCAACAGTATTTTATTGTTTTCATTTAAACATTTTAGAGCTGCTGTATTATTAAAAGTCTCATTTCCTTCCCTGTCATTTACTGCTAAGTTTCTTTTAAAATATAAATACTACTAGTTAGGGATCCACTCCATTGAGGGACCCAAGTTCATTTGCATCCATTGGCTATGCTAAATGCTCAACCTAACAGATGGGAATCTAATTGCAGACCTGTTGTCTGGACATTGTTAACAAATGCAGAAGTAGCAATATACAGGGCTTTTTGGAACTGAATTTGGGCTGGCAGCAGGGGAACTCCAGTTAATTATCAACATCTGAATTTCTTGTTTAATGCCAGCAAAGACAAAAAAAAAAAGAGGTACTCAGACTGAGGAGGACTGAAAACTGATCAGCAAAATCATAGACCAAAAAGCACCCAAAGCAGATATTTTGGAATACTGGGATGAAGGTTCCATGTCCATATAATGCAGGAGTCCATTTTTGTGAAGCAGCTTCCATGTGAGAAAATGAGACAATTGTAAATACAAGCATGTAAAGAATATTTGCCTTGCAAACAAAGACACTGTCTCTAAAATGATACATAAACTGTAAACATCATAAATAGATGTATTATTAGACTTCACAAAGCTGCAATATGCAAGATTGAGTTTATTTTGTGATTTGATTTGAGTCTCAAAAGTAGCAAGGAGATAAGACCGTCCACAGAAAGCTCTGAAATTACCAAAATCTTTGAATTTTTCAACACTGTGTTTGTTAACCAAAGAAGCAGTTGCTGTTGTAGAAAAGTCTTTCTGCTGCCTTCACCTCACCTCCTCAAGACGCAGAAAGAGAAACAGATAACTGTTGCAATTCGATAAACTACCCAACTCACCCTTACACATTTTGATGTACTGAAAATGGATACTGATTTTCTATGGCAACACGCTACTCAAATTGTTCCCTTGAAGTTACCAATTACACATTTCCAAACCTGACTTGACCATCTCATTGTTTATTAATTTGCCTTTCCTGCATTTTTTATTTTTGAATTTTTTGTTTTATTTATTTAAATCAGGGAGCTAGGAACACACCAAGGCCTTCACTCATCTCTGTTTCTGCATTCACATGCTTTTACGCAAAAGGCCCATCAAGAACCTAGAAAACTACAGTGCTGTAATATGCATGAAGCACCTTTATTCAATTGCATTTTTTTAACACTGTCAGATTACATTTTGATGGGTGACAGGTAATAGAGCCTCATAAAAGAACAAGACTGAGCTGGCATTTAACAAATCCAACAGTCTAGTAATTACTTCTTTTCCTCAATGACACCACTACGGAAGAAGAAAACCAGGTTGTTTCTATGGAATTAGTAACTCGACCACAAAGATTTAATTGAATGACTGTTAGACAGCCGACTGAGGGGCCTGATGCTGACACCCACAATGGTAAATCCACCACTTGGTACCAGTTGACGGTAGCTGCACTTGAGCTCTGAAGGACTCTAATGGCTGCCAGGCTGTACATTGATTGAACCTGGATGGGATGCCTACAACAATTTCACTGCCTTTCTCCTCTTTTTTGGCTTGTTTCAGTCTAATAAAATAGATTATAATATTACAATGCATGTATTTCTGGTTTCAATTAAAGAATAATTGCTGTTCAATCTCACCCCTTGCTATTGCACCACTTTTCAGGCATCTCTGGTATAGAAAATGACAGACACTTGTCTGAATGACAGAAAAGTGGCACCAAGAATTCACATGATGTTTCAGTAAATACATCTATTTTTCATGAATGAGTTTCAGGCTTAAATACCATCTTGAGCTGACTGTGGGCAGGGGTGAAAGGTTCTGCCAAAGGCTATTTGGCCAAAACAATCTGATAATTCAGAAAAAGCACAGCAGCACTTTGTCATGGAAAAAAAAAGAAAAAACCCAAAACAAAAGCAAAACAGGCATACCTTGGTCTTGTTCTAAATCTCCAGAGTCAATGGAAGCACAGTGTACATCACGCTACAGACATCAAAACCTTCTGTGGTAAGTGTCTGTGCCACAATTTAGGATTTGTAGCTCATTAACTCATTGGACCAACTTACAAGAACAGCACAGCACAAAAATGTAAGCACCATAAAATTAAAAATAAAATGTGGTATTTTTAAGCAAACATAATTCTCCTGCTGTTTTCTGCTTTATTCATGTTACCTTATACATGAATTTCACAAACATTTTATAACATCCTTTGCTGAAAGGCATTGCTGGTACCCCTTCCAGTTAGAGACTGCAACCAGTTAAAATAACATTAAATAAATCCAAAGTATTAGAAAATTAAATTAATGTCCACTGTAAAATACACATATTGGAGGAGGAAGGAATAATCTAGACAAGATTCTTAAATAATCATTAAGATTTGTTCACTAAAAATGCATTTTCTTACCCAACATATTTAATTTGACTAACCCTGCTTGGTTTTAATGAGCTTTCATAACAGCACAGGGAATATTAACTCTGTCACAATTAAGAGAAATTTTTATTTCTTTGCTTGTGTGGCTGAAGTCCCTATTCTCAGCAGTGCTTTTGCTCTTTCATTTTTATATTTCTTGAATACTTCCTCCTTTTAAAAGTAATCCATTTATTGCTGCTTTTTGAGCTCAGGCATGCTGCAGACATTTGAGTGATGAAGATGACGTGAATTGGAGGTGTTTAGCTGTGTAATTTCATCCTTGAATTTTGCGATTACTAACAGGACAACTTTTTTAATTTGCTCTTTTGTCTCGATTCCCCTGGCTGACAATCTGCTCTGTGAGCTAGGCTTTTTAATCAATCACCTAGATAATCAAATGTCACTGGCTATCTGCTCCATGTAATTACTTTTGCAATTAAAAATCAACCTCAAGTTGCCTCATCTAATTAGAGGGATGGGCAGATTTTCATCGAGATTGATTTTTTAATAAATATTGACTTAAAATGCCATAATCTCATCATATTCTTTCATTTTCTTTGTACCAAAAATCAAACAAATGGAAGAATTAACAAGCAGAAAGATTCACAGGACTTCAAAGGCTTTTGCTAGTTCAGACATACAAAATTGTGCTATACAGAAGCCTAGCTTATCTCAGTCTAATAACACTCAAAAGCTCCTACCTTTTATTAGAAAAAGAACAAAGCAGTTGCACCATTACATATTTCACTTTCTAAATTATTCCAAATTAAATTACTAAACTCTGTACTATAATTACCTGGCCTGCATCTGACAAAAATATTAGGTTTACTGAATTGTTCTGTATTTCAAAATCATTCATTTCAAACAAATAATAATATTGGGAATTCCTTTTTCTCCAACACCTACCCAGAGACTGTTTTTATTTTCTTTCTCTAAAGAGCAGTTAATTTGAGGATGCTTTGTATCACTTTGCATTGACAAGACAACCACTGCAACAGACAATATTTTACAGCAACAATACTGCTCAGCATGAAAACAAGGTTTGTGGTAAACAGTAGTGTAGAAAAGTAGAAGCAGTACCCTAGAAAGAGCTGAAAGACCCTACGTTCGTATGTAGCAAAGTGGTACATTTTTTACTCTATTCAAATATTAGTTGTTGGAATAACAAAGGAGCCTGGAAGGTATCACCAGAAATGAATTCTACTTTCTTTTTCTTATATCCGATACAGACTTATTAATTGTCTGACTTTGAACACTATGAAATCATTGCTGCACCTAAAGAGGAAGCTTCAGTAGCAGCAGTAGTAGTCACTGGTGGTGCCAGAACCAACTTGCTGCAGATGAATCCCAAGTCCCTGTGATGCGGGGAGGCATGACACTCCCTGGAGTTCTCTGAACTATTAAAGCAGCACATCTCCCTTTGTGCAGCTGCAGGCCCATGTTAGGTGGGAGGGACAGTTGCCCACTTCTCTCCCACCTCCTTGTTAGTACTTGGGGTAGACCCTTTTGTCAAAGGGATGCAGAAATTTTGCCTGCCTTGTTATCACTTTGCTTGGTGTCACTTTTTGATGCTTCTCAGGAACTTACCTATACATTGTTTAGATATAGAAAGATACAAATGGCAAAACAAAATCGTATACAAATACAAGAGAAAAATTGTGCCTGTCAACAGTATATGAATACTACATTTTACTTACTAAAAGAAGTTAGTTTGCTTAATAGTTGTTGACCCCAACATAACAGCTCTTTAGTGCATATAGCCATCCAGATCTCTACTAAGTAGTTATTACTGTTTTAAATGAATGAACAAACTCTAAACATGCTATCCTATTCAGATTGTAATGATGGAACAGAATACCATAATTACAGTTGCTGGATGAGTATGCTATACTTTATACTGCAACACAGTAGTGTATACAGTATTTCCACTAGAAACATTAGCAACTAAAGCTTCACAATACCTGTTGAGATACTTATTAACCTCTGATTTGCTACCAGTAAGACTATATAATTGAGAAATGCACTCAATGGACATACTCAGGAATTATTTTCCACCGCAACACAGTGGCCTAAACAATTCTTTCCTCAAATGAAATACTCAGCTTCTTCTTCCCTTCCACTGAGGGTGAGCCACCCTAAACCAAAAGAACAATAACCACCAGATTAAGGGGATAATGTGAGAGGAAAGAATATAACCCAGTCAGTTTAGATTAACTGTGTGAAGTCCCTAACTATTAAAGTAATGTTACCAGTCTGAAAACAATATCACAAGTGCTTCATTGTAAATAACAATGCTGTGTTTGTGTCAAGCAAAACAGCACTGGCAGCTATGTTGCCCATATAGTGCCAATACATTTACTTTTATTGGCTGCAAAACAAAAATAAAAGTAATTACAGCTGCGAAAAAAAAAAAACTCTACACAATATTCTGAATCATGTGATGTGAATCAGAGATATGCTGAGCATGTGTTAGCCAAACTGGCTCATTTTCAGTGGTCAGGAAGCCACCCTGAAATAATTTCCCAGCTTTTCTATCCAGAGGGGCTCAGTTCCTGTCCCTTCCTCTGTGCCCATGCAAAAGAAGCCATACGTGGCACCTGTGGTCTCTTTACCAGTCACTGAATCTTACCCTGCAGATGCCTAAGGAAGAGGATAGAGAAGGCTTTAGAGACTGGGGAAGAGGAGTTTCAGATCTGCAAGCCATTTGGTTCTCTGTTTATTTGGGGAAAGGAATGCAGATACTAATCAGGCTCTTGGGTTCAGTAGCAGATGTGAAAGTTGCATGCAAATATCCCTTCTCTCTCCCCCTTGCTAGCAGAATACATCTTCCACACAAAGGCCATCCATATTTACAAAGACAGCAGTAGGCCTGGAATTTACATCCTCAGAAAGGATGGGCTGATAAGTACTGTGTGCTCCTGACGGGAGACATTTCAAGATAGGAAATGTCTCCTCCCCCACTACTTCAGGCCTCAAGCCAACTAGTTTCTAATTTTTTTTCTTTTTCTTTTTTTTTTTTTTTTTTTTTTTTAAGGGAGGAATCTTGCTAACATCTTCCATTTCAGTTTAAAAACAGAATCAAAAAAACCCCCAAGCAACTGCAGCTTCACATACATCCCCCAACAATCACTTTTGTGACAGCTGATATAAATGTTTTGTATACATCTGATTAAAATCATGTAAATACCTGAAATTGTAACTACACACACAAAGAGCAGGAAGGACCTGATCAAAATAAACATTTTTGAATCAGCTAGAACAACAACTCTTACGGAAACAAGGCAAATACAATTCCCTGGAAGACTTTTCAAGTGCTTTCGCTTGTGTATCAATATTTATCCTTTCATAGAAGTGTCCAGGTAGAAAAAGCAGCGTAACATTCAGAAGCATGTGAAACAGCTTAGAAAAAAATCCCTTTTCCAACATGATGAAGACTTTTAGGTTCATAATTTCCATTTACTCCTAAATCCCCAAGTGTGGAAACATTCCAAAAATAGATCTGCTGCAAAAAAGGACATAGATCCCTGTCAAATGTGACTGAGTCAGGCTTTAAGCTGAAACTGCAGCACCAAATGCCAAGCCTACAGGTAAGAAGCCATATCTTCAGATAATTTGTCCAGACAGCACGTAACTAGTACAGTCATACACTCCTCCATCCTGGCATTGCATTCCCATGCACTGTGCAGACATGCTTTGCTGTTACTCAGTATGCACTTAGCATCATCACTCTGAAAGTAAATTCTATAGCAACTTCTAAATGTGTAGAGCACAGAAGCAGCTTCGATGACTCTTCTAGATTTAATTCACTGGAAGTTGCCAAATGAGTTGAGAAGATTCATTAAAAACAAAGATATAAAAGTTGCAAGCTTTTATTTTTCTGTGCAACAGTGAAGTCCTTGACAAGTTCTTAATAATACTGCTTCTTCTTGGTATAGTTGTGAGCATTCAGTGTCTCAGAAAAATCATTATTATAATGTGTTACATAAAGTACTTACTCTTCTTGCATTTGGCGATAATGCTGTGTTTTTTTAAACAAGACAGCCTTCTAATAAATTTATGGCAAAATAGAAAAGGAAGATTAAGAATTGTTTTACATTCTGTGGTATAAGATTCCTAGTTATATTAGCATTTTGAGAAGGATTTATTTGGAGATTGAGGATTAATTCCCATGAAATCATTATACAAATTTCAAAATGTCAACTACTTCGACAGAGCTTATGATTTTATCTTCTTATTTTGACAGGCAACTGTGTAAAACAACTTCTGTGTAGAAGCAGCACACGAATAAAGTAAGGGTAGGATAAATAAAGACAGAATGATCCTCACAGGTTTTCCTATCAGCTGTCTTTTTATTCTGACTACTTGTAGGACAGAGCAGTAATACACATTTTCCTTTGCGCAAAATAATAAGAGCAATACTTATCGCTTGTTGCCTACAGCTAGTGGCAAAAGGAAATTAGAAAAGTCCAATGAAGCTGAGTAGTAATTAATCATCATAGAATGGGGCCTGTCAAATCAGAGGGGTCCTTCCAGCTGATAATGCTGCCCAGTGCAATTTAGACTGATAGAAATTAGAATTCTTTTTCCTCTGGCAATACCCAAAAAGACTGGAGTTAGCACAAATGTAGCCAACTGTTCACTTCAGTGACTGCCTGACCCATTGATAGCCAATGTCTGCCTCAAGTTTAGCTCAAAACAAAATTGAAGTAACACCACTCACTCGTCACAGCCAAAAAGAAAGAATGAATACCATTCATAACTACTCTGCCTATAGAGGTTAAACAGCATTAAAAAGCTGGGTTTATTAAATGTAAACACTTACATCTTGGTTAAAAGACAAACAAAAAAGGTTATCTTTTTTTCTAAAGTGAATATATTGCTTTTCTCCAATGGACAACAGGGGAACTACAAAATTCACAACAAGCAACTCAAACCACTTTTCAAGTGAAGCAAATAAGGAGTCAGGGTCATCCTCCTCTTACCGAAAGGCAGCTCCAGTGCCAGCTAGTCAGCAACAAAATAATTACGAGGATTAGGGCTTATTTTTCTTTTCCCAAAACAGCTTTGCCACTGACTTTGACTGAAACATTATTAAGTCTTGACAGGCAGGCGCCCTGACTTCGAGCTGGCTCGGCCATGAGATACCTCGTGTAACTCACGGCTCCCCTCGAACGCAGGTCGCAGTCCCTGCCCGTTGCCACGGGCTGCCCGGAAACAAGAGCAAGGCAGATAAAATCAGCGCAGTGCCACGTAGGCGGGCGGCAGGAGCTCTTGGAGACACAGCACAGCAAACGCGCACATCCTTGTCCCTCGCCCGCCGGGCGGGTCCGGAGGCCGTAGCTGCTTCCCCGCCCCTCTGCTGCCGGAGGTGCGGGGTGAGGCACGGGACAGCCGCGGGGGTCGTGCGTGCCTGGACCGCCGCACGGACAGGGGAAGCGGAGAGGGGCAGGCCGAGGCTTCTCTCCGCTGTCTCTGTGGGGCGGCGGTAGCCAGAAAGGCCTGGCGAGCCTCGGCTTGTTCTGCCATTTGCCCCTGTGGGTTGCCGTTGTTTATAGTTACGGCTGACCCCGTCCGCCTTGCAAAGACGACTGCGGCCCAGCGCCGCGGCCCTCCCACTGCAGAGGCTTGTGGCCGAGGGAGAGAACGGCTGCCGGCCCTTAGCGTACCGACAGGCGCCGAGGACTCCGGCTAGCCGCGCAGGCCCAGCTCGGGCCGGGCGGCATCTCGGCCGCGCTGCGGGAGAGCCTCCTCCCACACCTGGGCCTCCACAGGAGCCTTCAAGCAAAAAAAGGAAGAGGGAGGCCTTCAGGAGTGAAAGGGTGAAGAAAATTAACTGATCTCATCACTCATAAAATGTTAAGATTCAAATAGTTCTGCTGTTGTTGTCTCCAAGCAAGCTAATGTTAAATAGATAAAGAGCATGGTAGAGTCGATGGCTGCTATCAACTCAAGGCAAAGTACTTTCTGCATTACATACAGGTATGCTGCCTTGAAAATACAACTTTAACAAAGTGACAGGAGCTATCAGGCTTTGAGGGAGCTAAAACTGTGTTATGCAGCTGTAGAACGGGGGGGGGGGGAAGTTTTGCACATGCGCAAAGGCAGGCCCAATTTATTGGGGTTTACATCTGAATAGTATGGCTGTATTTCTTCCCTTTCTTCATGGAAGGAAGGGATTCCATATTGTTACATAAAGACAGTGCATGCATGGGTACCTTTCTGACAAACCATCTTTGTGAACATAAAGGCTCTATAAATCTGATTCTATGAATCTCAACTTTGAGGGAGGGGAGCACAGTATGTGCAGATAAAAAAATTAACATCTGAAAAACACATTGTTTTACTTTCATCAGAGGTATAACACATTCATTGGGAGATCTGCATGCTTCTGTACTTTTCCCCTTAATATTCGAGTGAATGAGTGCTATTTACATAATTAGTGGGAAAATCTCCCACAGAGGAGTGTACTGAATCCTAATTTGCACTGAATAAAATGCTTTATGATGTAAGACTGTCAGGCACCCCAGTCGCCGCAAATGAATGTTTAATCATCACAAAGAGCTAGACATGACATAGTGCAAAATACGTCAGACAGAATCACGACCAATATGAACTTCCAGTGCTCAATGACTCTTTGATCAGCATCATCAAAATGCATCTCAACAACTGAAATGTTGCAAAAGTAACAAAATGCTGTCATGGTGATCACAGAAATTAAACTTCCTTCGAACACAAACACTTGGGGAGTATGTGCATGACTTGGTAAGCGCAACAAGTCTAGATGCAGTAATGGCATATTTTCCCATCAAGGTTGATACTGACTATGTCCCACCGTGTGGACAGAATTGACAGAGCTACAGACCCTTGAGAAGCAGAACCCCCATCCAGTCCTTTTCCTCAAGGTTTGCCATCACTGGCACCGCAGACCTGCCAGTAAATCCATGCATTAAATGATCGAAACAACAGCAGGATCTCAGCACACTGTTGACTAATACTCTTGATGATAATTTTTCCCCTTGGTATTTTGCTTCTGTCTACATAGAGCTATTATGGGGTCCTCCTGTGACCCTTATCAAATTCTGTGACCTGTGTAATACAGGAAATCAGGCTGCAAGGCTTGCAGTTGCAGTTGCATTTGACACTAAAACAGGAAAATCCCCTTACATGTCAGATGGTACCTATGCTATATCATCAATGATAGCCCTGACAACAGATAAATATACAACAAAAACATTTATTCTGTTATGAAAAACTCAGTGTTAAGGAAAACAAGCAAAGAAAGCCATGGCAGATCTTTTATCTTCCTTACAGAGAAAGCTTAGTGGCACCAAAGGATCACGGAAAAAAACCCAGCCAAACAAACAAAAAAAATAACAAGAAAGCAAAAACCCAAATGGTGAATTACTCTTGTTCTGTGGAGACTTAATTCTAAAGTGTTTGGGTTTTCTAGTTTATGCTTTTCAATTGTTTGTGATTCTGCATAGCGTGACATGAATTACCAAGCTCTTGTTGATTCCTCTGGTAGCAGTTCAGGATTATTATTTGAAATTTACCCCTGTGAAAAAATCCAGGTCCATCTATCACAGAGGTTGTAATCCAAAGACATCAGACTCACCAGCAAACAGAACATGGTTCTCTCTACAGGATTACCGTCATTCCCTCTGAAGTCTGAGTTAGTGATTTTGCACTCAAATAGTACGAATTTTCAACATCAAACCAGGTAGCTCAGATTTTATTATTTACACAAATCTGGAAGATAACCACACATAGACTTCCATATGCAAGGCATTAGAGCACAAACATGTAGTCCTATACAAGGCACACAAAATGTCCTCAGTCAATAAAAGATGAGGAAAAAAGACCTAAGCCATTATTCATTAAACGCACAGATGTTAAAAGAAAAATTAAAAAAATCTGAAAGCCACAGTATAATGATTATATGAAATAAACAACACAGTGTTTTTAGAAAAGCTCAAAAGTCTTGGAGGGAAAAATATTTACACAGCCTAAGAGTTTGAATCAGGATGCGAGAAGTTACTTAGGCCTCCAGGAGATAAACTGCATAGAAATCAAGCATTTGCACTCTTCCCCTGTTCTTCCTAAATTAAGTATGCACTTAAATCCTACCAACTCTAGGGAATGCATTTCCAAGTCAGGGTTGTATAGAAATAGGGGCACTAGACTGATAATACACCATACTCATAAGTTACATAATGGCTTAGCTGTGAAGCAAAGTGGACTTCATACTGCTCTTCACCATTCTGTCACTGTAAGTATTCATGTATTTAAAATCAAGCACACACAAGCATTTTGTGGAACTGGAGCTTTACAGCAACTTAGGATCAAAGTTTGAGTATCATGAAAGCACGTGGCTCCTCTTCCTGAGTGCAGTAGCTTAAAATACTTGCAGTTTAATGCTAAGAAATCTTAATGGAATATGTCTAGGGAAAATAAATACCCTCAGCCCTCAGAATATGTAGGGTTTGATTGCTGCCTTGTCTTTCATGTCCTCAAACTCCCTCCATTCCTTCCTTTGTAAAATCCCACAAAAGCTTGACTGTGGTGGTTAGGATGACGTAGGCAGGACAGCAAGACACTTTGCTCATAACAAATCTATCCAACAGAATTCCTCCTCCTCATGGATAAAATGGGAGGAGTTGTTATCCTTCATTCTGATGCTACTGAACTGAGTATTCAGAAATCAGTGCTTAAAGCACCTACCAGTGCACTGTCTTATTCCAAGACACTGATAGAACAACTTTGAAGCTTTCTGACCAGAATCTGCCTGGGAAGGCTCGTTTGTGAGGGCTATACTTGCCAACATGGCACGAATGGCAGCTTTTTCCCTGTTCAAAGGTACTGAGTTTTGATTTCCACAGTTTCAAGCAGTAGGGCATGCAGACAAGAGATCTGTATTAAACATCTGTGCAGTCAGAAAATCTCTTAAACCATTAGTTGACCTGTTACTGCATTTCGTTCATCCTTTCCTGGTCATACAAAAATTGGCAATCTCCAACTCAAACTTTATTCGAGTTTTCATGATACTGCTAACTCCACCAGGCTTACCTGGCAAAAATGAAAAGAGAGAGAGAGAGGTTGAAAGACTGGCTGAGAGACAGCAAGAAGGAAGTAAACCACAATTTTTTTCTCTTTAGGAAACCATATAACATTAAAGCAGGCAGCATCTGAAAGCATGCAAGTATAATGATCTGGTCTATGTGAATACCATCTTTCCTTCAGGATACTGTTAACCAGTTCCTTGTATTCAACTCTGCATTCTCTGCATTTACATACAGATTGAACATTTCTAGAAAGCAATTTTACGCATTTTGTCTTAGTATTTTTCTCATTAACGTTGCACATAGATTAGTCTTCTTGAGAAGGAAGAGATATACCTGGATATCATTGGCACAGTTTCTAGAGATCATGTTTGCTTTTGAAGAAAAACATGTAATAACAGACTAACAAGCACAAGACTGGTCACAAGTGAATTTTCAAGAATCAGATTAAAGGAAAAAAAAAAAAAAAAACAAAACCAAACAAAAAAAACAGAAATTCCTCTGGTGCTGTTAAAACAAACACTTCCTTAATTGCCTCCTCTGGTGGGAAGTAACAATAGAAGAAAAACAACAGCAAAATTGCCTGTAAAACAAACTTCTCTCACACGGCTTAGTACTTCAGTGAGGATCATTAGTCCTAATCAATCAGAGCATTTAATCATATGCTTAAGTTTAGGCTTACAGATAAGCATATGTATAGTCAGATAAGGCGCAGTATTGTGCTGAACTGGGGCTGAAGTACTCAGCATCCAGCGGGATTATCCTACACTGCTTAAATCTAAATTTTCTTCATGTCTTATTTGCAGACTGGGTGTAGGATTCAAATTAGAAGAAGGATTAAGAAAAAAAAAAGTCCTCATGATAGCAGGGCCAGGCTAAGCAAACATTTCATATACACACAAGAAGAAAGATGAAAGGAAAAGCAGCTGCACTTCCACGGTCAGAAATTCTTATCTGCTGACCAAACCTTTGTTGGTTTGAGAAAGCACAAGTGGTCTGCATTGGCGGAAGGTTCAAAGCAATTTTTTAATAGATAATACAATCAAAAGTCTGTCTATCTGTTGAAATATTTAGGATAACAAGATATCGCTTTGACCTCCCTACACTTGTGACCTTTGTCAAAGACTTTTAAGAAGTGCCTTACACTTGTTTATGTTTTTTATCTTTAATAGGCTTCTGCATTTTTCAAAGATAAACATTTTGTGAACTCCTTTGGGTAAAAATTTATTCCATTACTTTTAGCCAGTACTTTCCTAATGTCTTCATCAAGGGAGTTGTATGTGAAGGTATGCTTCCAAAATAAAAATCAACATGAAACCCACAAGCCAACTTGTATAGTTGTTGTTGTAGCAGTTGTTATAGAGATATATGCAGTTCTGGTCTGTCTATGTGTGGTACACATCAAAACAAAACGAAAAAATTTAGTCTAGGTGACTTACTAGAGGTAGGTTGAACTTTTAGTTCAACACCATTAAATGCAAAGTGGGGAGTGGAAAATAGTGCTTTTCTATTTTATCTGGTATAAATTATCTCAATATTTACATCTTCTTAGAAAGAACAATAAAGAAGCTGACAAGAACTCCATAAAAGAATATACCTGTATGAACTTTAACATTTTGGAAACAGTGGATGATAGAATTCTGAGATGAAATCATGAAGAACAGAATCTTGCAAGTTCCCAGAACAGAAAAATTAAATAGGATTAATATCTACTACATAAGCATGTACCAGGGAAATCTGTGTAGGAGAACAGTCAAATGCCATCTATGTCTCTTGCGTTTACAATAATACAAGGGATCCAGTGGGTTTGCCACTTCATCTCCCTGCCTGTAAATGGGGACAGTGCTGCACACTTTTCTTGGGAAATGGCTCAAGTGACAAAGACCAGTGAATGTCACTCTTCTCTCCTAGATTTGCCAACACCTTTCATTTATTAACTGCTTCTGTTATTGACTGTCATCCTACTTTTTTTCCTTCCATCCAAATATACTCCAAATAGATTGATTACAAAAGGCCATGTTTTGGTTTGATGTTTCTAATTAATCACTACACGTGTGTATTTGCTGTGACTGATCTATTCAATGCATTCAGCATACCTGCCCAAGTTTTCTAAGCTATTTGCAGCAAAAGTGGCTGATCTTCTTCCATAGCTCATAATCTTTTTGAAGGAAGTGATGCCATAGTCGTTATCCTTCTGCCTTTTTAGTGTCCTTGTTGGCTTTAAATTTATAGCTTCTCAGTGCTTTATATCTCCATTCCTCACACCAAAGTTTTCTCTGTTAAAAGCAAGTGTAGATCCCCTGAATCCATTTGTGCCAAGACTGAATTCAGCCCCTATGCCAATAAAACTTCCATTTGTATTAAAAGTGTCTAATTTGTTGGAAAGACGTGTAAGTTGGAATTACATTTTTGTGGGTATTTCTTCTCTGTTTGGGTCCTCCAGCCAAATTCATCCTGACACTGGTAAAGTCAGGGTCAGGCAGTCTGTGCATTTGCTGTCTGTGGCTATGGACTTAGCTAAAAGGACTTCAAAAGCATCTTAGACACTGGATAACAGCTAAGACTATTCTCAGGCAATTGATGTGGTCACATCAGTACAGAGAACAAGCCTTCTCAACAAGTCTTGTTTCAACAGCATTTTTCCCCGAGGATCACGGGGGCCTTGTGTGATGGCTCCATTTCCCTCAAAAGCAAAGGAGAGTAGGGCTGACTTTCCGCCTTGCATCTGAGGAAGGAAAAATAGGAAGAGAAAAAAATCCCAAGCAGAAACGTTTTATTATTTTATCGGTGTTAATAACCTGATCAGTGCTTTCAAGGCTCATTTATTTATAACCTGGGAAACAGCTGACAGCTTTGTAAAGGTCTTGTTCATTTGTCTCTCACTTTTGTGCCAGATTTAGTCAGTCTGGCCCAAGAGAGCATCAGTCTGGAGGTTAGTCCTTTTAAACAAAACAGCCTTTCTCAAAGACAGATTAGGTAGCAACAGAATACAGATCAGCCTCAGTGCTTCCCCAAACCTACTGTCCATCCATCTCATCTGAAGGACTCATCTTTGTAGGAGGATTAATGTCAGTGAGTTAGGCCCAAACAGAACTTTTAGTCAGGTTTTATTCAAAACAAAGAAGCTTTCTGCTGTCCCCTGCAGCCCATTGTGGGAGTGCTTTTAATCATCATAGAATCACAGAATCATAGAATAGTTAGGGTTGGAAAGGACCTTAAGATCATCTAGTTCCAACCCCCCTGCCAGGGGCAGGGATACCTCCCACTAAACCATGTCACCCAAGGCTATGTCCAGTCCAGCCTTGAACACCGCCAGCGATGGAGCATTCACAACTTCCCTGGGTAACCCATTCCAGTGCCTCACCACCCTTACAGTAAAGAATTTCTTCCTCATATCCAGTCTAAACTTCCCCTGTTTAAGTTTGAATCCATTACCCCTTGTCCTCTCACTACAGTTTCTCATGAAGAGTCCCTCCCCAGCATCCCTATAGGTCCCCTTCAGATACTGGAAGGCTGCTATGAGGTCTCCATGCAGCCTTCTCTTCTCCAGGGTGAACAGCCCCAACTTTCTCATCCATACTTACTTTTTTGGAAGCTGGAGCTGGATTCTGCAGCAGCAAATAGGCCAGAGCAGTGATGCTGCTGGAGGTATGAGGTGAAGTTCAACAAGCTGTAGTTCTGATAAAAAAAGGGTAGGGAAAGAACAGGAAGATGGAATTTATAGTTTAGCAGCAATCACAGGAAAAGTTGAAGCTAGACGGGTGTACAGATTTAATCAAAAAGAGACTATGCAACAGTAATAAAAATAGAGCAAAATGGGCAAGTATGTAGGGGTTTTTTTTTCTTTTTTTTTTTTTTTTTTTTGTCTGTTTGTTTGTTTGTTTTCCTTTAGGTTTAACAGAACACTTAAGTCTGCCACGATTCTTTTGTTACACTCGATAATATTTTTGAGAAACAACATTATGAAAGGTTAAACGTAGAACAGATGTAAGTTATAAAATACAAGCTGATCAAAGCTCAGATTTTGAGACAGATATGTTAGCAAATGATGATAAATCAGTCTCACTAGAGTTGGAAGAAGCAGACAAATGTAACTATGCAAGAGTGAAAGGAGTTGAAAATAGGGAAGGGAAGAAAAAGAGTGGAAACAAATGTTGAACTTAATTCTAGACAACTTGTATGAAACATCAGCTGACTATATTCCACAAAAAGGGAATAATACCTGCTGACATACAGCAAATTTGATTTCAGAATAGGACTCAAATGCATTAAACAATATTGTCTTAATGTATACAACATTTTATTCATTTCCTGTTTAATAGATGCCCTTCTCAAAAGCTGATAAATTTCAGTAAGATCTGTAATGAGCAAAGCTATAAGAGAGGTAGAAATTTTACAACAGCAGGTATGCACTAGAAAACTGAAACCATTTTTAGCTTCCTTGCTAATATATTTTTAAAAAAAATGGGGGAAAAAAGGCTTACTATTGCATCTAAGTTAGGATGAAATATATAGAAGCTCAGATATTTGAATGCAAGCTGAAGGTTCAATTTCTTTTGCTTTTGTAGGTAAATAAATAAAACACAGTGAGAAACACACTATTTACCAAGATCTAAGTGAAACAGAAAACATTTGAAAGACCACGAAAAAAGAGGTAATTGTTAGGACTGTCAGCAGGGGACCACTGTGATAATTTGATATGAACTCTGCTAACAAATCACTGCACCATTCTTTTTACTTTAGTATCTGTTTATGCTTCTACAAATTGAAACCCCACTGGCAATGCGCTGAAGAACAGAGCTCAGCACAATAACACATCGGCCTGGCGATTAGTTCAAGGTGGGGAAGGATTAGTTGACCATCCCAAAAATACAGTCCTCCTCAATATTTTGTCTTTCCCTGCTGAGGTAAAAGGGTGCAGACATATGTAAGTAATAAACTAACAGGCTTCCATCTACTTGAGGTTGAGTGGAAGGAATGCAGAACAAAACTATAAAAAAAATAATAGACAAAGGGGTAGTGAAGACTTGGGGGAACTCAATACCACATCTGCTAAGCTATGCTGGGATGTAGCACCAGGATGCCCATAAGTTTTTAAAGCTATAACTATGCCTTTTTGTGATCTTGCAGCACACTGTTACGGCCTAAGCATGCCAACATTTAGAACTGACACAAGATCAAAAGGCTGATAAATGAGAGGAAAGGGGATGTTTGACCCACTAAATCGTATTCTACAAGAATTCAAGGCTTTTTAAAGTAATAAAAAAAGTAATACATTGCCAGATCTTGAATATATTTTGACATTCTTTTCTAAGAAACAAAACTAGTATCTAGATTCATTATGTACTTTTATGCGCATACTTACGCAGACATACCACTGACTACATATGTTCATGCTTATTTACGTGGACATATTTTACAATCTAACCAGCTACTGAAAAATTAATTTCTGATGAAAATTATATTAAAATCATTTAGGAATGAGCCTGATTTGGGGTGTAGGTTATGTATTTATTTATAAGCAATGAAAAAGGCAGGGAAATTGAGCACAGAATTTGGACATTGATTGAAGTAAAAATAGGTTGGTTTTTTCTATTTTAGTTAGTCCATGATATACACTAAACTGCTGCTGCTTCCAAATTCAAGGTGAATTTTGTGATCTACATGAAACTAGTCTGAGTTTTGTTCATTTATTTCACCAGGGCCAGGATTCTACCAGTCTTGCCAAATTAAAAAGTTTCCAGAAAAGGGTTATGAATCTTTTGCAGGCTGTAAGCAACAATGGCCATTATTAAGCATCCAAACCCAGTAGTTTAAAAATATATATTTAATGAAGAACGTACCAATAGCAAATACTACAGATTTGAAAACTTTCTATGTTCGGAGATACTTCTCTCCTGTGTCACATCAGGGGTTTGTATTTCCTGTTTTTAAAGGAACAGATGCAACCTAATCCTCAAGTATCATGCTCTGTATGATCTACCGTGAATAGTGAATGAGGAGTCACCAAGCTCCAAGCAGTGTGCATGGGAGCATGCAGTACTGTCAACGATATTAGAGTCACCCTGCCTGAGTAACAGCCCCTTTGCAGACTTCCCAGTATGCAGCAAATCACACCTGGTCTGCTGATGGTCATTAGCTCTCTGCGTCATGCCACTGAACAGTTTGGAAGGGGAGCATAGAGTGGAAGTGTCATTTATGCCCAGCCCCTCTCAATGACTTCAAGGTATTGTGTACTCTCCAGAGGACAAATTTAGGATCAGCAGTTCCTGTCCTAATCTCTCCTAAGAGCTTTAGGTACTCAGCACTTTTGGAAATCAAGTTAATAACTATTAATGGCACAGAAGGATGAGAACTGAGTCTTCACAGTACTCCTTATTCAAGCATTTTTCACATCAAATTCACGTGGCAATTTAACTGTGTTAGGTGAGAGGATTGCTGAAAAGGACCCAACATCTCAAAATAAAGAGAAACACAATTAAATTTGGATGGGAAATTGATGAGATGTTCTGATTCTCCTGAGGATTCAGAAACATTCTCCTCACAAAAAAGAGAGTTGTATAAATGTACTAGGGCATGAGGTAAAACAATACTTGAGAAGGCCATCCACATGTAAGGAAGAAGCATCCAATGTCATCAGTTTTCAGCACTCACTTATTGCATTGTCTAGTATGGGGATGTTGGCACTTTTTAAAATTAGCTAGCTCAGATTAGAGTTCTCATATCGCAGAGCTCACCTCAGGTTGACCACCTCTGTATTTCCCTAGCTTGCAGGCCTCTGCAGCTACTCTGCTACTAATATCCAGGCTGTCTAGTTTAAAATGTAGAGTGAGCATGCCTATGTAATTACAAGGCTATGCCCATCAGCATGTAAATCACTGTGTAAGAAGTGGATAATCAGTATGTGCCACTCATGTCCACTCTACAGACAGGGGACTTTCCACATTTTGGAATGCTGTTTTCCATCTTGAACTGTTCTCCTCCTTCCTTGTTCAGTCCTGTGTGCCAGCCAGGATGGATGTTGTAACACAGGCAGGTAGTTGGTGACATCTGGAAGTGGAGAGGGCAAGGAGGCATGTCAAGAGATATTCTCAGAATCAATTTTGAGAAGTGGGTAAAAATAGCATTGTTTGACTCTCCACAAAAAAGATCAGGCAGGAGAAAAGCCTCTTTGTAGACAGATCTTGGTAAATTTGCATCTTGTCAAATGCACAAAACAAGTAATTCAAAAAGCACAGAGAACACCTACAGGTTGTAGGCAATGTTATTTCTACGTCTGCAGAACAAAGATGGAAACCCTCAATAAAAAACTTCAGAAAACCTGAGAAACTACTTTGCAGCAGTTCAGCTTTATCAAACCATCCCCCCAAACCATCAATAAATGTTAGGAGTCAGCTGCTTATATCAAATTAGCAGGGCTGAGTACTGAAGCCATTCTACCACTACTACAGACACATCAGCTGTCAAGGTGTCCTGGGTTCAGCAGTGGCAGTCATTTTTCTCTTTCTTGGTAGCTGGTGCAGTGTTGTGTTTTAGACTTTCGGCCTGGGAGCAGCGCTGATAACACTGATGTTTATAGTTATGGCTTTGAATGTTTGATTTGACCAAGGACTTTCTAAGCCTCATGCTCTGCCAGTGAGCAGGGGAAGCCGGGAGGAAGCAGAGACAGGACATCTGACCCAAACTAACCAAAGAGGTATTCCATATCACTGCATGTCATGCCCAGGATGTAAAAACAAGGGGCAGGGACCTGGAAGGGTTGCGTTCACGGCTGGGTTGGGCTTGGTATCGGGTGGTGAGTGGTTGTATTCTCTTCCTATGTTGTTTCACTTGTCATTATTATTATTGGTGGTAGCAGCAGTGGTTTGTGTTATACCTTAGTTACTGGATTGCTCTTATCTCAACCCGTGGGAGTTGCATTCTTTCGATTCTCCTCCCCATCCCCCCAGGACTGGGGGAAGAAAGAGGAGGGAGTGAGTGAGCAAACTGCGTTACAGCTTAAACCACGACACAAGGTAGATGAATCTGTAGTACAAACATAGTAGCACTTACATATAAGGCTTTGTGTTTTAATTTTAACAAACTTGAAAAGAAAATCACCGCCAGAAATGTTAATGTTCAGAAACTGGAGATAACTGTTTTGTGCATGAGTGAATTCTGAGCAGACAGGTTACTTATTCTGTTAAGATCAAAAACCTTTCTATTAAATAAGTAAATGACATAGGGACACTGATTCTTTCTTCGAGACTTTTGCCTTTGTGTACATTTAAGGAGACACAACAGAGAATTTTTCTTTTATTTAGTTATTTTTAAGCTCTGGTGTCTGTTCTGTTTTGCTGCCAGCTTTTAATTTCTTGGTTAGAACAGAGTTTTCTCATTAAAAGCACTGAGGTTTCCACATACAAATAAAGTAAATCTTATCAACTGCTAGCTTTTTCATGCTAAGAATGTATTAGCGGAAAGCGATAAGAAGCGGAAATTTGAGGGACAGAGCTGCTGTGGTGGGTTTCCTGCCTGCAATTAGAAAACAAAGCAACCAAACTTCGACAACATCTGTTGTCTTCACTGGCTGGAGCGCAGCAGCGTGACGGACAGACCACTTACCACAGCCACCTTTGGGGACAGATGGCTTCATTCCGGACCCAGCAGAACGTCCATAAAATTAACACCAACTACATGTTGCTTGGTAAACAAATGTACTTTGATTGATGAAGAAAAACTGCAAGAAATCCTATGAGATACTGTCTCAAAGTCACAAAAGCCTCTCTGTATTTTTAACTTCCAATTCACCAGTCTAAATCCACCAACTAATTTAATAAATGTATTTCAATGCAATCTTAAGTGACTTGGTTACATTAAAATCCAGTTATTGCACAACAGAATTGTTGTATTCCAAGGGAATACAGTACAGATCTTAACTGATGTGAAAACACACAGATTTTGCTTAATAGCCCCTTAATCCTGCCAATTTTCCTAATAAGATTACTGTCTAAAAGGCAGCTAAATAAACTGTGCTGTTGACACTTTAAACAAAACAAAAAAACACCCCTGCAAAAGCACAGTTTCTCCTGAAACATTCTTTTCCTTTATAATGGGCCCAATCCAGCAATGGGACTACTTATGTGCTTAAAGTTAATCAAGTCCTTAAGTGCTTTGCTGGACTGAAGCCTGCAATAACATAAATCCGAGTGGACAAATTATCATTACATGTAAGAAACTTTCAAAAAAATGAAAATAATTAAACGACTGAAGCTATTCGTAGAAATACTCAAGTGCCACGATGATGTAAGGCATGGCTGCCATTATTATTTCTGAAGAACATGTACATCTCGCTCTTTTCAGCCACCCACATCTGAACTTCCAGTCATAAACTTAAAAGTGAAGTGAACACTGCTGTATTCTGGTATGGATCAAAATCTGAATGGATAGACACCGAATACCACTGGACTAAAGGACTGGTCTTTGAGAAAATGATTTGCAACAGTAGGTTTTCACTAAAGAGTGGTTATCATTGGAGTAGTAGAAGGAAATTACAAAAGAAAGTGAAATGGGAAATTAAAATATCAAAGTAAGGGGGAAAGGGGATTTAATGGAGCATTTTTTACATTTCATCTTTGGGTATTATCTGAAAATATTTTAACTTCCTTTCCCCCCTATCAGCCAGGCCTCCTCTTGAGCCTTAATTTTCATTTAGTTTTTATCTCAGACAGACAGTCTGCCTTTATATAGTCGCCTTGCTCCTGCTTGTCCTGGGTTCAGCAGTAGCAGTCATTTTTCTCCTTCTTAGTAGCTGGTGCAGTGCTGTGTTTTAGACTTTCGGCCTGGGAACAGGGCTGATAACGCTGATGTTTTTAGTTGCTGCTCAGTAATGTTTAGTCTGACCAAGGACTTTCTGAGTCTCATGCTCTACCAGGGAGGAGGGGAAGCCGGGAGGAAGCAGAGACAGGACACCTGATCCAAACTGACCAAAGGGGTATTCCATACCACAGCACATCATGCCCAGGATGTAAAAAACTGGGGGCAGTTTACCCGGAAGGTAACTTAGATCACTGCTCGGGTTGGGCTGGGTTTCGATTGGCGGGTGGTGAGTGGTTGTATTCTTTTCCCTTGTTATTTCCCTTATCATGATTATTATTGGTGGTAGCAGCAGTGGTTTTGTGCAGTACCTTAGTTAATGAACTGTTCTTACCTCAACCTGTGGGAGTTGTATTCTTTCGATTCTCCTCCCCACTCCCGGAAGGGGGAAGGGGCGGAGTGAGCCAGTGGCTGTGTGGCTGAGTTGCAAACTGGGCTTAAACCACGACACTGCTCTAAGAACATTCAGATTCATTTCCCTTTCCCTTAGTTATTTATCTTTCCTTCACCAATTCAACTGTATGGAGGCATGCATCTTGAAGGAGGAGAAAAAAGGTAAGACTGTATATGTCATAAATGAGATCAAGAATCAAAAATAGCCTGGGGGTTAAAATCCATTAAAACTGTGCAGTCCAAAGCAAAGTAGGCTGTCTTGACAAGCAAATGGAAAAAGCAGAGCTAAATTCTGCTTTCACAAACTCTTTGTCATTCTGTAAAGTATTATCTCTTTCACAAAAGCTCCAGGTTCAACAGAATATTTCCCAATACTTTTAGGCAGCATGTTAACAAGGAGGGTTACTAACACTATGGGGGTACCTCAGGCTTGCCAGCGCTGGTCAGTCTGAAAGGTTTGTCACAGTCTTTGTGAACACTTGACCTGCAGGAGCATGGCGTATCCAATGTTACCCAAATTCACACAGTAAAATGCCTGTGCACACACAATAGCCACCTCTCTGGTCTTCCAGTTGGGCTGCTAAATGTTTGGAAAAGTTGGCAGATTGTACTACCAAAAAGTGGCATCTTTGAAAAGCAAAATGAAAGCAAAACTCCATATAGGTTATTCCCAGTGTGGAAGAATGCTGGCATTAGTTATGTCCTCAGAAGTTTAAGCTGTCAGACACGCATTTGAATTGCTGCTATTATCACCTCCACAGTAAAGCACAGACATGGAGAAGATTCAGGGCAATGGATGACAGATCTACCTTTCCAGCCTTAGCACTGCACGCTTTTGATGCCTTCCCTCACTCCCCAGTGAGGGGCTAAGACAACTGTCATACAAGGCAGCTATACCCTTCACCAGCTTCTGGCCATCAGAGAGTCTTCTTGACATGGGGAATGCTTCCATCCAGACCTCTGACAGGTTTGCAAAATAAGCATGGTGAACTGGAAAATCTGGTCATGTGTATTGATTTCTGGATCGTGTTACAAATGCACTAGCTGTGTATCGTTCTGGGGCACTGGCTTTTCTCCAAGTTAGAACTGTCAAGATTAGCTATGGAGCATTTTCATTCAACTTTCTAAACATGTAACGTGAAATCATCTTTTCTGTGTGTGCAAGAAATGGATTTTCAAGGAGATCTATGAAAAATGATGGTACCCTCAAAGTTTAATGCAACTAAAATTTTCAAGGAGTTGAGAACCATGTGGTTAGAATGAACAAAAATGTCTTCTTTTTTGTCTTTCCCCACCCGCACAAGTCCACACTGCCATCATAAATCAGACCAAGTAGCCTTGCATTTAAAAATGGAAGGAACTATAAACAAAAGAATTAAGTATTGAGGTAAATTTCCCATAATAACCTGTACTCCAAATGAAACCCTCTTATGGCACTCACAGACACATTTCTTCAAGCTAG
Source organism: Ara ararauna (assembly GCA_028858755.1). Lineage (NCBI taxonomy): Eukaryota > Metazoa > Chordata > Aves > Psittaciformes > Psittacidae > Ara > Ara ararauna. The sequence continues at coordinate 19,636,913 of CM054410.1, forward strand.
AAAAATATACCTAGTACATTGAAGGAATATATAATGAGGTGGATAAATAATAGAACTGTGAAGTAAATTACAAGGTCATTATTTTAATGAGTATTTCAAAAGGGATCTGGTTTCATACAACAAAGAATATGAACTTCTGTGAGCTATTTCCCATCATTAACAAGTGGGACACATCTCCAGAACACTGCAGTTTCTTACCTTGTTCCATTGGAAAATAAAAAATTCAAGTGCCTTGCTCCTGATGAAACAAAATATTAGTTGGTTGGGATGCTACATAAAATGTGTTTTTATAGGATTGTTGAGTTCAAAGTCTTTTAGAATGTAGGATGATTTTTAACATCTGTATCAAGAAGTTGATGCCTGATAAGAATGGGAGAGAGAAAGAAAGCAGGTTTCAAGGAAGAAATAGCATCCTTTCTGCATACAAATTATACTGTTTAAAAGTGAGACACATTTTCAATCAGACAGCTCTTTATTAGGGCCAAGAAATACAACAGACATGAAGCTTAGGATAGGTCAAGGACTGCTCGTCTATCTGAATTGTTACCAACTCAAAGAATTTGAGAGGACAAAAGTAGCTAAAACCTCTGGAGCAGGAAAAGAGTCTAAAGGGGACAAGGTGTCAGCCTATCCATGCTGAGCAGAGCTGAGGACAGACGGTTAAAACCTATGCAAAGCATGAGCTAGTAGAAGTTGAGGGGAAAATTGCAACAGCTGGAAAAAAAAAAAAACAACCAGACCAGTGCTTAGTCTGTGATTGCTTCTCCCTGCAAACTGCCTTTCCTTAGGGTATCATTTCAGCCTACATCTTTGGCAGCCAAGCTGTTTTAAGTTCTCCTCTTCACTTGTCTGGTCCCTTCCACATATGCACTGCAGCACTGTCTTCTCAGCTGTGCTGTTAGTCTGAGTGTGCTGTGTGAGATTATTGATGTTATCCAGAGTTAAACAAAAAAACGCTTCACTCCCTCCAGAAGAGATACTTAGGGAGAAAGCAACGTGTGAGAAGAAGCTAAAATGTCAAACTGCATCCTTTCGAAATTGCAAAATACCCCCAAAAGGTTTGATTTGTTAGCAAGTACTTCAGATTAGCAGACACAATTCATTTATGTTTGCCATCGTTAACTAATTACTGTCTGCAGACTGGAAGCACAGATGCACTGCGTGCTGTACCAGCAGTACAAAGCATGTTAAGCAAGCAACGGCATGATAGAAAGCACAGCTCCATGGAAAATGTACACTGACAAACTTCCAGCGCTTTTAATTGTTCATTTTTTAATTGGTATTATTCCTAACAAGAAAAAAAGGCTATCCTCAGGAGGCTGCAGAATTATATTTGCCTGAAAGCTTATTCTTTAAATAAAAATGGCTGTTCATAGAAAGTCTATTAGTTTCTTCCTTCATCCCACTGAAATATGTTCTATCCCTTGGGAAATAAATTTTAATTTACTGTAATTTTTCTTGAGGTTTTTCACTTAGTATGTCAATGTACCCTTCTCCCTCCTCTCCATTTTTTCTTTGTGTAAAGACCAAGCTTCTTAAAAAAATAGAATTAAATCTGAACAAATGAAAACCAAATGAATCAAAATCTCCAAAATAGCTGAAATTTTTATGGAGCATTCTTTCCAGCAATCTCAGTTCACAGTCCATCTCCATCTTCTGAATAGAAGTTAGAAAAAGAAAGGCTTTTAATTAGTAACATAACTAAAACAAACCCTGTTGATAACTGCTACAGACCCCAGAAGGGATAAAATGTGAAGAGTCCATGTTTCTTTTTAGTGCCAAGCTTGTGCATTCATTCATTCATTTGGGCAAAATATTAATAACTTTAAATGGACCAGGGTTCTACAAAGAGTGTATCCAGCACGGCTAGTGCTTGGTACCTTAAGTTACACTTGTAGATTGGTAAGAAAAAATGATTGAATGAATGAATGAAGATGGGCTTGGTATTTAGAAGCGCTGAGCATGCACAAAGTGGTAATGCAAAGAAAGCAGGCAGCAAACCATGAATATGCAACTGTAAATTCTTTCTTGTGATCAATATGGCAGCCAACCAACACTAGTGCTACAAGCTGCCAGAAGGCGATTAAAATGAGAGTGATGATAATTCAGACATGAAGCATTAAAGATATGGCTCAGGATAAGCCAAACAAAATCAGAGGTCAGTAAATGTATAGTACCTCTTTTTTGTATGTAACACCCATAAAAGTGAAAAATCGAAGTTTCACTGCTCTAACTGAATGGTACTGAACACCAGGCTAAAGAAAAGGGCAAGTGTAGTCAGTAATGACTACTTTGAGAGAAAACACACAGGTGAATTGGATAGAATTCACAAAATTCTATGTAAAGAACTGTTTTCGTGGGACAGAGCTGTCCCACCTTGGAGCAGATTGAAACTTTCCAAGGTAGAGCCAAGTTCTCCAAGAACAGGAATACCCACCCCAGGCCAGGATGGTCTAGTAGGCCCTGCACAGTGGTACGCTTCCAACTTCCGTCATTACAAGGCTGGAGATCTCTGCTACTGAAGTGGTATTCTCCATCCCCCTCATCAACCTGTTGTTTGCCCACCTTTACAGATCCCATGCCATTTCTCATCCTCACCAGCTCAACTCCATGCTTCTCAAGGGACAATATACCATGCTTTACTGAATTGCAGAAAAATCAGATCTACTACATTTTCTTAGTAAACAGAAGAAATTGAAAGTAAAGAAAGATATCAGTTATATATAAAAAGAAAAAACAAAACAAACCAAAACAGGTTAGGTTGGCAGTGTGTACCATGGATAAACTCTTACTAAGCCTAGTTTGCATTTAATGCAGTACCTTCAATTATGCTTTTTTTCCAACTTTTTTTTTTAACTGGTTTACTACTGAGATCTGACTCAAAAACCTGTGATTTCTCGAATCTCTTCTCTTCTATAGTTTTAACTCCTGCGTTGTGGTTTAAGCTGTAACGCAGTTTGCTCACTCACTCCCTCCTCTTTCTTCCCCCAGTCCTGGGGGGATGGGGAGGAGAATCGAAAGAATGCAACTCCCACGGGTTGAGATAAGAGCAATCCAGTAACTAAGGTATAACACAAACCACTGCTGCTACCACCAATAATAATAATGACAAGTGAAACAACATAGGAAGAGAATACAACCACTCACCACCCGATACCAAGCCCAACCCAGCTGTGAACGCAACCCTTCCAGGTCCCTGCCCCTTGTTTTTACATCCTGGGCATGACATGCAGTGATATGGAATACCTCTTTGGTTAGTTTGGGTCAGATGTCCTGTCTCTGCTTCCTCCCGGCTTCCCCTGCTCACTGGCAGAGCATGAGGCTCAGAAAGTCCTTGGTCAAATCAAACATTCAAAGCCATAACTATAAACATCAGTGTTATCAGCGCTGTTCCCAGGCCGAAAGTCTAAAACACAGCATTACACCAGCTACTAAGAAGGAGAAAAATGTCTGCTGCTGCTGAACCCATGACATACTGATACTATATTTCTTATTTTACATTTATACTAGCCCTCTCTACATGTGATATAACTAAAAAGCCTGTGTTACCTGATCTGCAATATGATGTACCAGTTCATTCAATATTTTCACATGGGGCTTATCTGGCACACTTAATTTGATGAAATTCAGCCTTCAAGTTTTCTACTCAATTAAGGTACAGTCATTTCTGTTTCTGTAACTGCATTTACATTACCCAGTCTTCCTTTATCCCATTTTTAACATGCTCATTCCTGAAGACAAGATAAAATACTCATCTGGTCAGGTAACATCACTAGGAACATAATGATGCTCCTAATAGAGTCTGCAAAACAATATGCTAACTCCCATCTGCATGTTTAACATCATGGTGGTGCATATTTTTCTTTACAAATATATATGTATATAAACAAATATATATTTGGTAATATTAACATGACCTCTGCCCTAAAAGTAGCCACAAATTATGGAGTAGCCATTTGCCTAGGAAAAAAGTGCAGTCCCTATTACTAAGTTTTCTGTAGCTTTCTCCTATTCTGTGCCTGTACAAAGTAGAAAACAGTAGTTAAAAACATGTCTAGCAGCTAGTGTCAGTTACATTAGCACATGTCATGTAGTTCCTGCTGTGTTTTATTAGATAAATGTAAAATTAACAACAGAGCTATAATGATTTCCTAAACTGGTTCCGACACAAATTTCCAATTTGAGGTCATATGTATTGCCTAATAAAGTTTTACAACAGCAGTCAAATAGTGGTAGTCAGTTCCCCAGAAATAAAACTCTTAATTCATGAGAATTAGTTTTAGGACTTGTTCATCACATAAAACAAAAATAAATATTATTATAGCTCTACTCAGAATGTTCAGACAAAAATATCTAGATAAGATGGTGTTAGGGTACTTTAATTGCAAACAACACTATTAAAAATACTTGATATATTTACATTTCTCACAGATATACACTATAACATTTTGATTAGTTGACCTGGTGCTTGTAAACTGTCATTCTGAAGCTGTTTGGCAAGTACACACTTGTATTCTATTGCTTGCAGAGCATGAAACTTAAGACAACTGGCTACTGTGGTCTTGCACTGGTCAACATTTTGTCTTTGTGATTGGGGAAACTGAGGCAAATAAATACCTTTTTAGTATATCAATAAGTAAAAATGGAACAGATATAATTCTAGTTTAACAAAAAAATCAGATGACAGAAGAGTATGTCTCATAATAACAAAAAAATTCAATAACAGTTGTTTGATACATTTAGATATTTGCTGTTAATCTTTAAGTCTTTATCAGAAACCACTGACAAAGTCTGTCAGAAGTTATACTAAGAACAAGAGAAATAATGTGAGTAAAATTTCCACGGACCTGTATCTAATATAGAAAAATATTAATCATGCCTATAAAGTGTTATTTTGAGCATGTCTATCTAAAGTGTCTAATTTTAAGACTAGTGAGCTGCATGTACTAGATAATACAAAACCTACCCCAAAGGATTTAACTAGAAGCTTTGTACAGCAAAATAAGGAAGATCCATAATTTTGGGTTTTTTTCTTCCTAAAACCTGCTTGGCAAATTATGTGGTCTAAGACTTTGCTAAATAATATACATAAAGGTGGTATTAAAGGAAGTGTTAGTGCTATACTGTACAAAAAATACTGTTCTTAGTCACAGACAATGGATACCTTTCTCCATATTAAAAGTAAGATTGTTTTAAAGTGTCTGTACAGAAGAGCTTATGGAAAGGGACAGCAGATATACTCAAGCTAGCTTTAAACTCTCGATGATGTCACACAGCCTAGCACAGAGCTGAAAGACCACAGTGTCTGTCTGCAACTTGGATAATGAGTCTGCACTGAGCTCTGGACTGCAGTGGCAGCATGACTGCCAACACCTGAGCTAATGTCCTGGGTTCAGCAGTAGCAGTCGTTGTTTCTCCTTCTTAGTAGCTGGTGCAGTGAATATTTACTCTGACCAAGGACTTTCTGAGTCTCATGCTCTGCCAGGGAGGAGGGGAAGCCGGGAGGAAGCAGAGGCAGGACACCTGACCCAAACTAACCAAAGAGGTATTCCATACCACAGCATGTCATGCACAGTATATAAACTGGGGGCAGTTACCCAGAAGGGCTAGATCACAGCTTGGGTTGGGCTGGGTACCGGTCGGCGGGTGGTGAGTGGTTGTATTCTCTTCCCTTGTTATTTCCCGTATCATGATTATTATTGGTGGTCGCAGCAGTGGTTTGTGTTATACCTTAATTACTGGACTGTTCTTATCTCAACCCGTGGGAGTTACATTTGTTTGATTCTCCTTCCCATCCCTCCTGGATTGAGGAGGAGGAAGGGGGAGAGTGAGAGAACAGCTGCGTGGTTCTGAGTTATGGCTGGGCTCAAACCACGACAGCTAAGCAGCTAAAAGTTCATTGGGATGAATGTAGATGAGCTACATTGATTTTAACAATAGCAAATGAAAACAAAAGGCATTGGCCTTGGAGTAAAATTTATATGCACATGATTTTATAAATGTATTTAGAAATACCTCCTTAAAAATACCTTCAAATCTAACAATCCTAGAGACTGTTTGCCATAAAAATTGGCTTAAACTGTTCTATAATTCTGTGATGGCTGCGCACCTTAAGATGTGATTCACCAGAGTGAATAACTGAACACAATGGTTCCAAATGAATACTTTGACATACAAGAAAAAAGCAAAATCATACCCAGTACCATGTACTGTCATATGACATCACACAGAGAGACAGTGACTCCCTTCTGAAACTATCAAATTTACATTATATTTATAATAGAAAGCTAGTCCCTCTGCTAGGTATGCTTCTCCTAGTCAAAACCACCAGTTTTGGCTGCCCCAAAGAATCCATCATTTCCTGTAATTGAGTGTCAGATAATTGTCCAAATGTACTTCTTGAACAGAGTCTTGGGTGACATGGTTTAGTGTCTGGTGTCTCTGCCCATGGCAGGGGGGTTGGAACTAAATGATTTTTAAGGTCCTTTCCAACCCAAACTATTCTATGATTCTATGAAATGCTGCCCTGCTCCTGACTGAAGAGTAAAGAATACCCCAGAATACTCCAATCTATGTAGCAGCAAAGACATGCAAGACCACCAGGAAAGGGATGAAAGTGAATAGCTCTTCAGCACCTACCTTGCAGTGCAGCTCACATAGGAAAAGAAAAATAAAATCACTGGTGCAAGCAGGAGGCAGTGCACCCACACCATGAGCACCTTTATTCAGGTGGCATCAGCCAGTGCTAGACCAGGTACAGAGTAGCCTGGCTAACCAAACCTTTTTTTTAACCGTACTGAGAACTTCACATTTATGAGGCCAGAAATCCCAGATAGCTTACAAAAATTACCAAGAAGCTTCTGCCTGAGCTATGAAGCAGACATAAGAAAACAGTAATCATTTTCTTGAGAAAGAAAAGAGAAATAGAACTTTCACAATAACAATAATTGTATAATAAGTGCCCTGAAGGTCCATGTGGAGTATACTGGAGCTAGCTTTCTAGGTTTATGCACAACACCAGTAAACTGTCTAATTTTCCTTCATCTACCCCAAAAGATCACAGGACACACTGACACACTCCAGTGAGTAGCTACAATTCCTGCTGGGGTTTTTTTGTCAAAGCAGTCCTCAAAAGCCTTCTTCCACAACATGACAACAAACACTGCTGAATCAGCACTGCTGGTTTGCAGGGCAATCAAAGAGGGTTGATATTTTGGACACAAGGCTAACTCTATTGCCATAAATGTTTTTTTCTCAACAACCACAGCGATCCATCTTTGTAAGGAAAAGAGTGTCCTGTCAGTGGTTAACATCAGAAGGCTCAAACAACAGCAGGATGCATAAACTTGTCCAGTATATGCTTGCTCCTGGAGTATTTTGGGAAAACTCTTGTTTTCAATGGCAACAGTAATCTGCAGATACCATCAAGTATTCCAGATTAACATTACTGAACAGGAGCTACCAACACCCAGTGTGATGAAGGCACTGGTGGGGTACAGCCTGCAGCCTCAATCACTAGCGCTGCTGTAGGATGAGGGGAATTTATATTTTCATACAAACTGCAACCACTGACTGAAATAAAAAGATTCCTCCATACTGAAAGGATAGATTTAAGAAAGCACACTTAAAATAATTCCTGCATAATTTCCTCTGTGTCCAAACTTGTAATGGTGCAGAGGAGTATCTCATATCAAACACATATTAATGGATATTATGGTCTCTAGATTTCTAAGTGGGAATCTGAAATGGTACCAAATTTTCCAAATCATATCAAATGAGCACAATTACATCTGTGTATGCATACACTTTACAGGACAGACACTTACTAGAGGTGTGATCATTATGCAGGGCCTCAGTATTGCATTCTCATTCTTGCTAACAAAGCAAGATCAAACATTTCAGTTGCCTTCAGAATGCTGAAGGCATCCAGCAGCAACGAATCATGTGCTTAGTTTCAAGCAGCAACAATATTTATTTAATGGTTTCATATCTCTGTGGCTTTATTCTTTGTTTTTCTAACTACCAAGTTCTGTATGATCAGAAGATGGGATGAGGTTGTACTGTTACAGATTAGCTTTCCCTTCTCTCCCCATGCCTCCTGTGCTCCTTCTCCTCAGTTAGAGACTCTTTGGGGTTTCATTATTTAACTTTCCCCTCAGGCATGGGGATAACACCATTGGAGCCATTTTGCAGGCAGCAGGATTCTATAAATGAGACACTTATTTAAACAGCCTCACACAGAGCTGATGTCAAAGTTCTTGGCTATTTACAGGTGACATCACATGAGATGCCTTCTGAAGCACAGCCAAAACAAGTACCATGCACAGATTAATTTTTCTTGTCCAACATATATCAGAAAACAGTCGTTCCACCCTTGCTTCCCTTCACAAAACACTTTCTTCAAGCAAATATATGATAGAGTTGCACAGCAAGGTTTTTTTCTGCCTGTTGAACAGGCTAGAGTTTGGTTCTCCTTAAGCAGGAATTGAGCAGATTTGTTGCAACAGTTCTCTCTCCCTACAGATTTGCCCATCCCTAGTGAAAGCCTGCAGCAAACAGAAAGCCCATACAAACAAACAAAGCTCTAGACTGACATGGCTAAATAATCACTGTTTAATTAATCAGGATCTGACAGTACCACCTATAATGATAAACCAGAATGTGAATAAATTAGTTTTAGCTTTACATTTCTTGGAATCCATCTGAAACATACCAGCAATAAGACCGCAGATCTCCTGGGGGCAAATTAGGTATGTAAGTGGGAAATACAACATAAAATTGTAGTTTGCAAAGTCAAGTACTTTCATAAGAGCTCAGCTTTCCAAACTCATGGCAGGAAGATGCTTATGTAGATAGCTCCACTATCTCCATGGAGCTGCTCAAATGACGGGAGGGACTGAGGAGACACCATTTGCAGAGCCCTAAATTTTGAAACTTAATGTGCTGACTTATACACATGTACGTGCTTTGGAAGATCTCTGCATTCCTCTGCTAGACATTAATTATACACAGTAAACTTTGCCATTTATTAGCATACATTTGGATTTTATTTTCTCAATGTTTAATCACGCATAGTGATCATTAGCATATATGAACACTTTTTCTAGAGCAGTTTGTGTAGAATTCTCATTTGAGTTAATTACTAGGTAAGATAGCTAAATTCTAATTAAAATCCAATGGCACATGTAATGATAAATATTTATCAATACTGTGTCTTTCTAAGCAGTTACTTTTATTAAATTACTTAGCTTCATTGTTTATGTCTTGAAATTGGGACTTTAAATTTGGCTGTTTTAACCACTGTAACAATAGTTTCACTAGGCTTTAACTGCAGTGTTTTTACTTCATATTTTACAAGAATAAGTGCCTTTCAAGTTTTATGTTTAATCATTATTGCCTTGCTACAGCTCTGAAGGTCTTTATTAACCTCTATCTCCCAGCACTGAAAACAATAAAAGATGCACAGGTTTAGCTCTCTTCAAGCTAATGGCAAAACATCCCTTAATTTCACTAAAGTCAGGAGCTGTGCAGTCCTCAAATATCTTTTGCAGAATAGAATAACTAAAAAACATCAAATCTTGTCATCAAAACAAAACAAAACAGAACTCTTAGATGAGAACACCACTAATTATCTGCATCCTAGCTAACACTGTATATTGCTGCAAGTACCAAGTAAAATTAATGCTAGTTAGTGCAAAACCTTGACAGCCTGAGGTCTTTCTCAAGCTCTCTCCAATGTTGCACTTTTAAAAGTCACCACTGTGGATGTTTATGCGGATTTGCATAAACATTTGGAAGCTGAGAAAGATACTTCACTTGTGCAAACACTTTTCCTTTTTTAGAAGATTTATCTGTATTATGCTAGTCTTATTACTTGAAAACATGAAAAATCTCTATGGATCGATTTCATTTAGGTAGGGTGAGACATGCATCAAAAAACGTGTGCCAAGTTCTAATCTGAGCTCTAGTTTTGCTCCCTGCATCTGGCAGTGGGATGCACTGCTAGAAACTAAATATGCTCTAAGCAAAAGCAAAAAATGCTGAGCAGCAAATACTCCTTTCTGATGCACTAAATGCAGATAGCTGTTATTCTCAAACAGAAAAATGACTAATCACCCTTTAATCAAGTTATGGTTAATAAAATAATCCAATTTTTGCTTAATCATGTTAATATTCAGACATGTTAAACAGTAAATCCCTGCAGGTATGCAATCCTGTTTGCCAAGTTTCAGCCTACAACAAGGTTTAAATCTCTGAAAACAGCCCTTTCGAAATGCTGACAAACCTTTGGCTATTGTAATAGAAGTTGGAGTTTCTGCAAAAACAAGGAGAAAGGCAGAGCTAAGTTTCTGTGCAAATTTCTACCCTAAGTTTTGCAGAAGGTAACTCCAAGCACCCTTGATTTCGTCCTCGTAGAGCCCATTTTGCTATAACAAGCCAGAGAATATTAGTGAAATAGAAGAAAAATTAACTATAACTAATAATTATTAGGAGATAATACAAAAAATTATAGCTGATACTTCCACTAATAATTTAATTGTAATATAATACATTCTCAGAGACATTTGTAATCAGTTTTATTCAGTTGTTTGTTTTTAAAGGTGCTTTATGACTTCTGAAGCGGAATAAATGATAAATAATGCATTTCTGCAGTGTTTGTGGGAAAATCAGGCTATAATTAGCATACAAAATTACATATTCTGATACTTGATGTTCATCAATGCCATTTCTGTCATGTCACACAGCATAAATAAAAAGCTGACAATCCAGATACCCCCAGTAAATTTATTCTTAACAACAACCACTGTTACTGCACTACAACTTCACTTGGAATAACTCCTTCAAGTAAGAGCCCCCGTATCTTCCACCAGTTTCATTCTAACTGAAACCCTCACTCTTTGCTGCAGTGGTATGTTAAAACACCAGATTTCTGTTGGTTCCTAAAGAGCTGCGCAGGGAAAACTTTACCACCGTGGCCAGAAAGGCCCCTTTAAAGGCAAAGCCTGGAGAGATGCTGAGCAGAGTCTCCAACAGAGGACCTTTGTGCTGCCATGCAAATGAATCCCTGCACAACAGCCTGCAGACAATGCCCAGGGAGAAGTCAGGGAGAGCCAATCCATCTGCAGCTATTTGGTTAACTCAGTGTTTTGTACATTCTTTCTCTTACACGAAACACTCGATGTTGACAGCTGTGAATTTTAAACAACTATTCTGTGTATGTTTTTCTAATTTTGTGTATTCACATAGTTTCCCGGGCATCAGGGGCTGAAAGCAGAGTGCTTGGATTCCATAATTTAGAGATTTCATGCTTTTCAAAGAGTCACAGGAGCTCTGATTGAAAAACAAAGTGGAAATTGAGTGCCTAATGGAAAGAGCTTCAAACATCAAGAAAAGTGATTATTTTTGAGGTGTTACACAAAACTAATATTTTTTACAAATTACAGTTACAGAGAGTCTCTGTAAACTGTACTCTGCATGTGATAAATACTTCAATAAAAAGTATGGAAACTTTGTTTGACTAAACCTCACTCTGATTACTCAAAATCCACTCGCACTTTGTAGTGTTTCTTTTAAAGAAAAACTGCAGTATTTTGAAGAAAAAGTTTGCCTTCAGTCAATTAATCAAATAAAATATTTGTATATCAGCAATTTGTCCATGTAATGAATGAAGTTTTTTTTACTAGGTCAAAAATTAACTTAAACCAGATGCTGGTCTAGAGCAAGGATTTGCTGTACAGTGTGTGTGGGGAGTGGGAAGGGGGGAAGCCAACCAAAAAAACCCAACCACCAGTTAAAAGCCTCCCTGTAAAACAGAAAAACCAAACAAGTTTTCCTTTGCCAGTAAAATAAATAAAAAGAAAAAAAGGGGAAAAGACTTGAAAACAGCATCCCATGGGTATCCCATGGTGATTCTGCCATGACCATGGACAGATTTGCATTACGCATAGGCTGTCATTGAACAGTACTGCGTTTTGGATTTACTCCTGAGAATTCTGTCTAACCAGCACTGATGGAGCTGTCTTCAGCTGTGCCCTGGGAAGGGAGCAGGAGAAAGAAACTGGGGGTCAGGACGACTGGCTGCTGTTTCTGGCTCTTCCACTGCAAGACCTGCAGAGGTCTTCTTTCCCACTTTACTCTCCCTGAGTCTCCAATTTTGAAGTGAAGGAGGCCAGGAGCCATCCCTTGTTACACAATAATTCAGGGTGAAGCCAATCTCAGACGCACTCCAGTCTTTCTACAAAGTGGGGTCATTCTCCAGCAGCTCCTGCAGCCCCAGCAGTAGAGTAGCCCCGTAGACCCACTGCCAAGAGAGGCCACTGGGGGAGACCTGGAAGTGGGGGAGCACCATGGCAATGGGGAAGCTGGGGAGACCCTGCCCTTCCCAGGAGCCAGGTCACTCCAATTCACCACAGTCATGTGGCTTGCCACAGCCATGTCCTGTGCCTTTGCCCATCAAGTGATGAAGTGGCTTCTGCTACAGTCTGTCTTACCCTATCAAGACGACCAGTAAGACTCTAATTTAAACCTGTTTGGGCTATTCACTGCTCTTCTCTGACTGAAGCATTGATCCTCGCCTTTACAAGGCATCTTCAGACCACTCACAAAAAACCCTGTAAAAAAGCAATGCATTGTTTCCACCAGTCCAGCATCAGTCTCCGCACTTCAGTGTGACCTGCTCTGTATTGACATTTTCTCTCCCCAATATCTGCAGGAACCAAATGGCAAAGGCAGTGTGGTTTTGCTTAGGGGATAGCAGGAGGTGGGTTTTGTCTAGTCTGGAAATGCATTTTCCCTTCTTCCCAGTTGTTTATTGTTCTTCTTTTGGCACCAGAAGAACATATTTTGGACGTGAATTTCTCTGTGGGTGTTACACTGGAAATGAATCTCTCTCCAAGGCATATACTGCCTGGGACAGTTTTGAAATACATGTGAGAAGATGGGGAGGGGAGGGATCATGCGGAAATGAGGCCACTTGGTGGGGCAAGGCAGAGTTAGCTGGCATGTTCCCACAGTCTTGCTTCACCTCACCCACAACACACACTTCCCTGTGCTCCCCTTGCTGCCAATGGGAGAGGGTAAAGGACAGACTGCTTGCATGAGACACAGATGTATGAGTGCTGATCTACACACATGGCACTTTGCAACACTCTCATGTCATCATTTGCCCCCTCTTCCTGTCCCCCGTGGCTATGAACACCCTCCAAAGGAGCACAAACTGGAGGGGCTCCATGGCAAGGAGACACCACGCCACCGGCCCTGGCAGGAAGAGCAGGACCTCTCAATGTGCAGTTCAAGGTCTGCACCATTTCAGATGTGATTTCCCAACAAAATATCCCATACAAGCAGTGCCTGCTTCACTCCTTCCTCCTCTCTGGGTGATTTAATTTCCATTAATTCTTTTGATGGGGCAGTGTATCCAATTTTCATGGCAATACAATTAACAAAGCATTACAGCCAGGTTCAAGCCCCCCTGCACTAGGCACTGTGGAAAAAAAAAAAGTAAAAGCTGTAGAACTTTGAGATCCAAAAGCTTGAAAGAGTCAAAAGATCCATGAAAAGCTTCAAAAATGTGCCTTTTTTTTTTTTTTTTTTTGGTGGGTTTTTTTTTTTTACTTAACTAGAAAAGAATAAAAACCAGAAACGCATCCATTTTTAAAAAAACATAAATGCTAATGAGTTATTGAGAGGCATTAGAAGCCACCATATACGTACATATTTAGGCACTCCTCTGGCTCAGAATTATGCTTTATGCAAACAAAAGGCCTCTCTCTATAGATTTGCACAATAGGTTTACCACTGAGCCATTGCGATCTATCATGTAGCTGAGTGCTTAATGACTCTTTAATTTAAGGATTATTGACACAAAAGATGTAACAGCTGCTTAAGAGTTACTATGCAGCAGCAGCTTTCTGAAAAGATATCACTTAATCATTTTTATATTTTCTAAACTACCAAAGATGCCTGCATTTGTGGCAGTCACTTGAAAAACATAAAAATTCAAGGGGAAATAAATTAGAATATACTTGACCTCAGTGAACTGGGGAACAAAATAAATTTTAACAGTCTCAGTTGGGAGCCCATTTGTTCTTTCTTATTTCTAAGAATACAAAAGCTTAAAAAAAACCCAAACCAACTTATTTTATCTGAGAAAAAGCCTTCCAGACTAAACCCCTGTATTTACTGTTAAAGTCCAAGAAATATGTATTTTTTAGGAAAATTATAAGACCCTTGGAAAGAGCCTTACACAAGGGTAACACTGAGAGAATCTGAATCACAAGTGTTAACAAGTGTCACTGTAACAGCTAATGCTTGAAAATGGAAAAGTTTGTTAGGGCTGTGTGCATGTATACCTTTATATGTATTTTTAACCCCTTTAACAATGAATATTCCTGCTGCCAAGCATTTGGAGATGAAGCTGATTTCCTTTCAAATAATTGATGTAGGCTTTCTTCAGGACCCTGTCCAGACAAGTTCTCCGCCATGGAGCAGGAAATCACACCGTCAAAAGAAAACTGAGGGCTCCTTCCACACGGCCTGGGTCAGCCCCTCCAAAACACTAGATTTATACGACTGCTGCCAAAACCCCTTGCATTTCCATGCCCTCCTGTTGCTAAGATAAAGGATGTTTCCTACTGCCTCAGAATGCTGTCCTCATTTAAAACTCCAACTATGTTCTGACAAAACACACTGCTGTCACCCCAAATTGAGCAAATGAGCCTACGTCCTACAGTATAAAGACCAAAAGAGTTATTGAATATCACCCAGGGAGCACAAAATGAAAAGGCTCCCATTTCTTCCTGACCTTTTTGGGGCATTTTTTTCCTGAAATCGCCTGAGCCCTTCAGCCTTCATTTCTCATGCTGTCTGTGGTCGCACAGGAAGGACAGCTTGGACTTTGCAGTTTCAAACAGATGAAGTTTTGTTAAATAACTTTCTCTTTTTTTTTCCTTTCTCCTTCTTCAAAACCAAAGCGGAAGGGAACACTGTGAAGAAAATAGAAACTGGCAAAGAGCTTTAACTTCAAATAGTCTTATAAGTCAGCATTGATGGGCAAAACTAATTCTGTTTTTTTGGCATTTAAATATAACCCGACAGTTGCAGAAGGGAGGGGTGAGGGTCGGAGAAGTGCAAGGCAGATTACCAGCCAAGTGGTACGACTTCTGTTTATCAAATGAAATAATGATGAGATTTATTGGCTCTGAGCTTTATAGGGGAGACTACAAACTTGCCCTGGAAAATATCAGGAAAGGGAGCCTGTAACAAAAAGCAGTTTTGTACCACTGGTGTCTAAGTAAAAGGCATTTAACTCATGTGAAAAGGGATGTTTCCACAGAGGAGAATCCTGAGCTTCAGTAAAATAGATATGCAAATAGCTCCATTCAGTAAAAAAAAAAAAAGAAAGAAGTACCACTGAAAGTAATGTATCTAAATACTTGTTCAGGGTTAAGTGGTGTTGTCTAAACAAGCAGAAAAGCCCTTTTATGTAGACTTTGCTCTCCCTATTAGGAGTGCCAGCCACATACTCTTGCCTATTTTTGTGCTTTTCATTTCCTAGAAATCTCGTGTGTCATTTTACAGATGCATGAGGTAAGCAATAGTCTGACACTGGGTATTCATATGATCCATGCTATTATCTGTTCAAGCTTTAGCTGACTAGCTGAAGCTACCACTCACCATAAATACATCAATGGGAAAGTACATGCCTGTCATTCTTTAAGGACAAGACACGAAGCTGGATGTGATGTTTATCAGCCTGTAATCACACCCCATGTGCAAGAGGCCACATTTGACTGCAGTCAAAATGCCTGCCTGTACAGCCCAGCCTGCCTCCCATACCCTCACTGTTTAAGCCTGTGGACAATGCTGCTGCCTCCAACAGCCAAAATTTTACCTCTCCTTGTCTCTGCTGCTTTCAGAGCTGTCATTGCTCAGTGCTGTTGGCCCAACACACCATCCAGAAGCACTTTATAACTAAGAGGAAGAGACAATTTTCTACCATGTGAAACAACCATCAATATGAGGGGTCAACAAGCACTACAGCAGCCGTCCGGTCTGGGGCCCTGAGGCTGAAGTGTAGAATGGGATCCTGGCTGCCAGGGACGCTTCATGTGGGAGATATATGGAATCACTCAAGCAGAAGGCGAGATCTCTGACAGCTCACTCAAAGGAAGATGGGGGAATGCTACCATCTTGAATAGGCATCTGGAGAAGAGGCATCTCACACTTACCCTGCTAGAAAGTGGTTGTTATGAAACGTGCAGGGGCTGAAGAGTGATGGAGAGTTTCAGAGAGGGCTGGGGGAGTGACAGGACATTTAAACACAATGTATACAATTTCCTTCGGTCCAGTTAAAGAATATTTAAAGAAGGTCACTCAAAAACCAACCAGCTTTACCTTCAGCAGTGATCTCAGCAACCTAACAGGGAAAACACATGCAAAATTCAATATATTTTCTTACATTATAGTAAACAGAATGAGAAGTGTTTACAGGCAGTCCTGCATCTACTAAAGTCCTGGTTTATTATTGACTAGAGTAAATAATCCCATTTGTCAAACATTTTGTCAAAAATTATTTCTATATAATGTCTGCCCCTGTGCAGTACCATTATTCAACAGCTCCATTTTAGGGAAAAGCCGCTCATGAGTCCCTTCTGAAGACAGCATCTACTTCATGATTTTTTCCAAATCTATTGTTTGCATAAAGCTTTTTCTGGCTGATTAATCTCATCAAATCAAGACAGCCAATAATCATGGATGACTCTACCTGGCAAAGGATGGGCCCCTCTTGGTGGGGCCCCTCTCTCAACAGCTATTTGTTGTTGCTGAAATTTGATTTTCTACTGAAATAATACTGGAGCCTAAGGTAGAAAATCCCCACAAGGGAAAAATAACTATTCAGCCTGTAGGAGACCTTGCTGCTAATGCCAATAGCCACAACAGAGAAACAAACAAAACAAAGTATTTGAAAATGAAAATACATCTTCACAGCAGAAGTGACCCCTCAAAACCCCCAAATAGAAGCTTGGGGTTTATCAGGAAAACTTCTATAGAGTTTTACATACAGACCTAATTTCTTTTACTGTCCTCTTCACCTTTATTTTCATAAATAGCTCTTCTCCTTTCTTCTGGGGAGGAAAGCAGTCTACCATGCCCAGGTGGATTTAATAAGGCCAGTCTAATACTGGAGGTCAAAGAATATGAATGGATTAAAAGATTAGGGAGAAGACGATGAAGGTTTTCACCTTTAAGGTTCCTGTTCTGAATTCATCTAATATCAGCAGTGAGCAAGCAGTATAACCATCTAAGAGGAGTGGCTGCATGAGAATCTCTCCTTCAGCTTCTAGGAGTTACACTAAAGGATCATTAAAGAGAGTTTGGATGTTTTAAAGATGTTTATTGAGACTGCCTTTCGTTAGCAAGCCCCATATCTGATTTCTATTTCTTCATATTCCACCACTATATACACCAAGATAGCTTTTCAGTTAAAAACAAAATCAAAACAGATCAGTACTTTGCGCTGTTAAATTCAAATTTTTCACCTACATGTTTTTTCCTGTGACTTCAAATCTCTTATAACGAAGATAGAGAGACCCCACCATCCACGACTTTTGTACAATTGGCTATTATTTAACCAGGTGTTCTTCATGTATCACGTTGAACCTCCTGGAAGTGATAATCTGCAACAAAAAAAAAAACAATATGACTTTGCTAAGGGTTGTTGCTGTAATGTCCATGATCAGACCTAGCCTGTAGTATTCCTGAACTTCAACTTAACCTCCTCCGTGATTTTGGTGAAATCATATTAAGAGTCAATCACAATAGCATTACCAATGGCTAAAAGTGCAGTTTTGCACTTAAACTTTCATCCACCTTTTAAGACACAGCTTATTGCTTCAGGTCCAGAAATTATGGGGAAATGATTTTTTTTTCACTGGCAAGGTCCATACTTTCACTTTCACACATCCAATGGAAAATGGAACTGGCAAAGTGCTTGAGAAGTAAATCAGCCGTAGATACATGGTCCTCTACTGTAATGAAAGAAGTGAGCTCAACAAGTGGGATGCTGTTTCCAGATATTGAATATATTTCAAAAGAGCTAAGCGTCATATTCGGTTCAGGATTTAAAACTAGCCATGATTACCTCCAAAATGCCTTCTTTTAAAAAAGACTCATGACTGAGGCTGGTTTAATAATAAACTCAAAACTACTTAAAATGAACTTCATGTTTCCATGGAGATGAATACATATCTCTCTCCAGAGTGCCTTGTGATGTAGAAAACATTTGCCAGTAATATTTTGGTAGTAATATTGCTAATGGAAAATACATTAGTGTTGTTCAAGTTGTGATAACACCAACTTGGATTAATTTTAGACCGACCTTGGCAAATCAGCAGGTGAAGATGAAAGCAGCACGGCGTCTACTGGAAAAGTAAAATAAGTGAAGATACTCACTTGTGACTTATATTTTTTAGAAAAGATGACGACCAGTGGCTTCTAAGATGAATGTGCAGACCAGTTCATTTACTTTACCTCTGATAGCCACCAGTAAATCCATTTTTGCCTTAGTAAGCTTCCTTGCCAGTGAGAAGATTTAAGTCTTCTCAAACAGATATAAAATATATCATCTCCTTAGGTTAGACCTGCTTAATGGCAGTGAGGCATGGCCAATTGCAGACACTCTTAACATAACATATTTGACAGGTATAAGATCAGGCATATGCAGCAGGAGAGGTCCCAAAGCTTGCCTTTATTCTGCTCTAAGGGTATGAACTGCTAAACTCTGTCATCATCCCTTAACTTACACTGCTCCTTAACACGATATGGTGTTCTATTTGGGAGAAAAAAATCCTTCTTAAGAATACATATATGACTTTGATCCAGTGACATGTTTCTGAAGGAAAGCATCTGACAGGACAAAAATGTACAGTATTTCATTTAGTCTGTGTTCCGTATGTGGCAGTTTAAGAATCACTGTCGCAGCCCCTTCGGCTGGCGTTTAAGATCACATGCTGCAGCAAAACAGAGCGATTTCTGCTGAGCTTTAGGAGGAAGAGGCTGGAAAGAGTTTCTCTGGGCTCTTTCTAACAAGTATATTTACCTATTCCTTTCAGAAACTAAAAAATGAGGCACTTTAACTTGCAATAAAAAAAATAAAAATTTACTAACTCTTCACATGATAGAAATAACAAATATTTTGATTCACAAAGCCCATAAGCATGGGTGTCTTTTTAAACTCAGATATTAATCAGCCTGTTCAGGTACTTAAAGCTGCATATGTGCATAAACACTTTGCTAGAAAATACCTGCAGATATATACTACTATTTTGCAGATACTTATAACTGCTTTCTCTTAACAGGATTGGAAAGTCTAGCTACTTCAGGGCCTGCAGTTTTTAATCTTTTCCCAGATATGAATTTTGGGGATGATTTAATCAGAAACAGCTATGGTTTCTGAAAATTCAACCCAAAATAAAATGCAGTGCTTTTGGTATAAAGTTGTCCTCACAAAAATCTGCCCAATTCTAAATGCTAACTAGCTGAGTAGGTAGCCAGAATTTATTGTGGATGTAATTCATATTCAGAAATTATCTGGTGATTTTTCTGGAAAGCCTGCTCTAGATTTGACTTCTGTGCCATTGGAAAGTACTCTGCAGACTTCATATTTCTCGTTTTTGTTTTACATACTAAATCTGATAACCATTCAGCAGCATAGTACTGTTATGATATGTTTCTAATTTAACAGGCAGAAAAGCCATACAAGAGGAAAATAAAATATTACCTTCAGGAAAGATGTGAGCCAATTATGCAAAGATGTGTCAAAGTGGGCAAAGTTTATGAGAACCATCTTAATTACATCTTGTTCAGTCCCATCATTATACAGTCTAGTTTCTTACTCTTGTTACTTCAGAAAACTGTTTGGTCTTTATGGTATTAATGTCTCAGTTTAGCCAATGCTCCATAAGTAGGCCTTTCTGTATTTCAGATAGAGAGATGTAAAACAGCAAGGAGTAATGCAACTGATACATTACATAAACATGCAAAAAAGTGACATTTCTTTTTCTTGTGTGATTTCTAATAAACAGAGTTTCTCTTTTTTCCTGTAATAATGAATTTAAAGGCTGTGATTATGTCAAACAAACTCCCTGCATGTTTTTAGAAAAAAGTTTCCTTGAGTCTCACAGCTTGGTGGCAATATTCAAACATTTATTCAATTACTGTCAGTATTCTTATGGTAAAATTAGTATCTTGAAAGAAAACTACTGAACTGGAAAAAATTTTGGGCAAAAATTTACAAAGTGACCCAGTATCTCAGTAGAAATCAGTTGATCTATTTGTCTTGTTTCATCTCGCACAGAGAATATCTTGCAATCAGCCTCCTAAATGTATTGCAATTAAATCACAGTAATTAAAACACAAAAGACTTTTTTTGGTAATTAACTTCTCCAGTATAGAACATCTTCAACACTTGCTTCACAAACAATACTACTTGTAAAGAGGTGCTAAACAAATTTCAGAACTGTAGCTTTTTGTGGCAATATGGAATATTTGATACTTTGGTGCCCAGTATTCTTTATGTTCCCCAGAGGTACTAATGATCCCTAAGCAAAAATACACCACTTAAAAATTTACCAGTGTGCCTGTGAATAAATATGGATTTCCAAGGGAAGTGCCTCGGCCTGTCACTTTCTGACCTATTTTCCCCCCATTCCACTTCTGCATGTCTTCTCAGCTGAGTACTGGAAACTGCATTCACTTAAGTGTGATAAAAATAACAATAAAACTTTAAAACAATAACTCAGTGCCTATAGCAACCCACAAGCTGCAGAGGTGAAAAGAATTACATTCTTAATTCACGAGGCTCTTCTAACATATAATAAGTCCTTTTAGGTAAAGGTCAAGTTACAAGACTTTTTGCATTATGCATAGTGATTTCCATTTTGGCTTATTATTCAGTGGTATAAAATTTATGATGTCAGATTTCATGACAGCTAAACCTGAGTTCGTTCTGTTTCAGAACGGCATGTGGGCATAGAGAGTTACAAAAGCTTCTATATTAAAACTTCCCTATGTTTTTAGGCCAGCTCCTATAAAAGACATCAGACCAAAAGATACTTTAACAGATGTTCAAAAAATATATTTCACTTTTCAAGTGCTGACAAACAAGAATGGGAGTAGAGTTGCATAATGGGAAATGAATCATTACAGTCAATCATAAAAAAAAATATCAATTTTTTAGAATCAAACTGTTTGGAAAATAGTCTTTTCTTTCTGTAATATTGCAAAGCATTTGATATTCAAAAGCAAATAACTTAAGAAACATATTCAGTGCTGCTGCTTAATCCCTTTATGAGAAGAAAACAAGTTCTTTGAGGTAATAAATGCATAAAAATGCATTCTATTTGTTAATGTGTGTAACAGATAATGATTTTTAGCTGACAGTACGATTATTTATTATGACAATGCAACATCTTTAGTGAAAATTGAGTAGTCTTAAGGTGTTCTGTGCTGCTCATTCATGCAAAGAATTCTTGTCAAATATTTTAATGAGAAGAAAAATATGGCAGTCAAGATTAAAAGTCAAGGTGACCTTTAACTGTGAAAAACAGTATCTACATATCACCTTACATTTTTTTTTAAGGTCATCACTTCTCTCCTGAAGAGTCATTCTGTAAATGGAAGTAGGCAATGCATCAGGAGAGCTAACCATAAAACCCATCCTTAGCTCGAAATTGAGCTTTGTGTTACATTTATTTTAAATCACATATGCCCTTTGGTATCAAATTCAAGCATTTGCTGTTGTGTCTTCAGCAAAATGAGTAAGGAAATCGAATGTTACAGAAACAAGGGATGTACAAGCGTCACACAGCCTTCGGTAAAGCAACAGCGCAATGTCTTAGGAGTTGTCACTCTTCTTAATAAAGAACTAACTTGCCTGTGACCTGGCCTTGGCCAGGTTGTGCTGAGTCAGCTGGAAAGCTGCTCTGATAGGCACCTGGTTGCCTGTTGTTATAAAGAGTCTTTTGGGAAAACCAAAGATGATCCCACAGAACAGCAGTGACCTGTTTTCTACTGTCACACTTCAAGCTGCCCAGGTGGGCTGAGCAGATACCCTGCTCACGCCCCATTATGTGGATGTTCTGCTGCATGAACAAAATCCTCCAGGGCCAAAGTGACCTTAGACAATTACCAGGAGAGTTTGGAAATATTGTTACCGTTACTGGAGGTGAAATATAAAAATTGTCAAATGCTGGGGTCTCACAATACAGTTGCTAGTCTACTCAAAGTAGACATGGCCAAAGGGTGATTACTCGTACTTCACATTCCCCTGATCCATATCTGACCTGACTCCCAGGCACAACCCCAGACCTGCACTTAAATCTACACAGTCCTGCATTCCAGCCACCTTATAGCTTTCTCCTCTGTACAACTGATGGGAAAGGCGAACCTGGAAGTAGGGAGTTAGTTCCTAGAAGGCCTTAGCTGTATTAAAAAGAAACTCATTTTGTTCCATGCAAGAGGAGGCATCATACCACAAATGTATTTTGAGACAGACCTCAAGGCTGGTCCTAAATGTCAACATTAACCTACTTTCTAATTTAGATACTTTGTCTCCAATTTTTTTTTTTGTTTACCTCTAATCTTTTCTCACTTTCCAACACTGAAAGCAGTTCAGGTATAAAATGACTTGAGAGTGGTGATACGGCTTACAGGTTAGCATTGGTTTGGGTCCAGCCAGCTTGGCATGAGCTGTTCATGAGCACAGGTGGAAAGATTAATGTTTACTTGTACCTGTCAGCAAAGATACATTCTTAGCTGTATATACAAAGAGGGATTACTCACAGGGTACCATTAGTCATTATTATCGCTACCAAACATAGTGTCAAACACATACAAAAATGTAGTTCTTAATTGCTACTATGGAGACAAAGGGGCAGAGGAACAGGAGATGAAAATAAAGTACTGTCATTTATTCTCTAAAATAATATGTGATATAATTTAATTGGTGACATTACTTATGCAAGATTCTAGGTGGATTTTAAATAATTATAACACTGAAACACAGTACATCATATTTAAAAATTTGCAAAGAAAATTGTTGTGGATAAACTTGCTGAAACATGCAATAATAGAATTAATTTATTGAAACATGACAATGCTGGCACTGCTTCAAATCAGAGCCTGAACTTGCTGCAGCTATAGATTTAGTAACATTTGGTATCTATCATGAAATGTATATATATAAAGTAATGGAATTACTTAGACAATCTGTACATTTTTTGCAAAATATTAGAATCCAATTAAGTTCAGTTAGTAGTGATGTATCTTACCTTTACTTATTTCATACCTGTGACATACATATCATCCAAAGCAAGCTCTCACACTTTGGGCAGGTCATACTTTCTGTATCTTTCAGTAGCCTCCAGAGTTTTATGAAAGTTAAATTTGAAAACAATACAGTACTTTAATTTTATAAATATTTTTTCACTCTTACTGGCTGACTGCTGCTGTCTGAGCACTGGATTGCATTCCTACAGCTGCTGATGCTCAGCACTTTCTCGGTTTAACACGCGACTATATTTAACATGCTTGTCCACTATTTTGGTTTTATTGAAACGTGCACAAAATTTCCTTTTTAGCTACTAAGGAGACTTTGCGCCACTTATAAAAGAGTTATTGATCCAGTACTAACTAGAGTACATTACAAATAGCTGAGTACCAAACAGTTTCTTTGCACCAGATTGTGATTTACAAGTAAGGAAAGGAAAGTATGTTACTAATTACACATAAAACTCTAAGCTTTATAATTAAGGTCTTGCAAAATAATAGTCCTTCTCTAATAAAGACAGGCTTTTATACCAAAATCTTTTATCTAATATAGATATACATATACCACTTTCATTTTCTTTAACAGAATGCTGAGCTCAGCTTTAAAGAAAATTCTTGTATTGCAAAGTGTTACTACTCCCAAAAAACGACCACCTTAAAATAGAAGTACTTAGAAAAATTGCATTGACATCTGATACTCTATAGTTCTGATTTAAAAAATTATAAAAACTTTACGAAAATGGTCTGTCCTGCTTTTTTTTTATATTGTTCCATATTTCTTTGCATCTATTCATGAGCTCAAGTGCTTATAAAATATATAACAGTACTATGTCAACTGCAGTATAATTCTAAGGGATGATCTTAACCTGATTAACTTTTGAATTGATTACTTGGTATAGGTCACAGGTAACACAAAGCAAGGAGTTTGAATGACAAAAGTGAAGCAGAATTGATCCAAGGATCTGTGCTACACATGATGCAACCCTTAAATCTAATAAAGACCCTTGCATCAAATGAAGTTAGCCTCTATAAACCAGCAGTACTACACAGCTCAGAGGATGACATCTATTAGCCAAGGGTAGACACTTAGCAGTCATCAGGCTCAACCTCACCATGAACAATTGCAATTTTATCACTGAAACAACCAAAGTTTCCAGGGTTTATTCTGTTAATTTGTAGAGGATTTTCCACAACATCGGGCAGTAAGAAGGATGTAAATGAGAGCAGTAAGCTTTTCCAGAAACACCTGCTGACACTTTGGCCACTTCGGATCCAGTTTCAAAATCACAATACAGAGGCTGATGTCCATCACCAGCTCACAAGATATGCATAGCTAAATCAGACACTGAGTCACAAGAAAAGGGGTACAACAAGCCCAAAGGAAGAGGAGGGTCATATTCAAAACAGCAGGGGAAAATCATGGCTTTTCATTTGTAAACTTTTTTTTTTTAATGCAATAGAAAAAAGTTCTCATAATGGCAGATACATCCTACATCTGTTCAAAACATGATGTAAAATAAGTCATTCCAGCAGGTTCACTAACCACATACAGGTGTGGTTTTTGGAGGTCCAGCTCCACTTGTAAACAGCCAAGTAAAGCATAGCTTTATTTCAACCTCAAGATAGACAAAGTATGTAAAAAGTATAAAACAAAAAGAGGATGTGCAATTTAATATGTACAGTCACTTGAAATACATTAATTATATTAAATACATTTATAACTAGGCATACTTTGGCATTTGGGGTCTATTTAAAACCTTATTAAGAGCAAAGAATGTAGAAGAAACAATCTGTTTGATCTGTTTTGAAGCTATGGTAATAGGAAACAAGTTTTCCTGTGATGTCTCAGGACCATCAAACAGTCCTTTTTTTAAAGAATAAATATTCAGCCATATTTGAAATCCTTAACCTAATGCTCACAAAGAAATCTCCCTTGTAGACACAGTTGTATATTAAGACTAACCCTAGTTCTTTTTCCAGTCGTATTTCAGAGATAAGCAAAAATTATAGAAATAAAAATGTCTAGCAGGTAGTTTCATTTGCCTCTTTCATTACAAATCCATATTCAGATATGTTAATATAAAGATGTACAATATTACATAAAGGGCACAAAAACTGACATTGTGACACTGGTGGCTGAGCGGTTCGCTTATTGTAGTGGCTCTTATTCAGCTATTTTCTAGTGCTCTCATCAGTCTTTTGTATGAAAGTCTTTGGTGAGAGTCAAGTCTGAACTGATAAGGCCTTGGAGACATAATCACTGGCCCTCATTTTCCATTGACAGCCCCACACAGCCAATTCACAAACATTTTCATATTAATATTGAGCAATTTCCCTACATTCTAATCCATCAAAGTAGGCTATTAATCCTTCCCCCATCCTCTTCTCTATTCAAATGCTAACAATTTTCTTCTCACAAGCTAAAACATTTGTCCTACAGCCCCTCACACAAAGACACTGTATTGTCAGCGGTGATTGATCAGAGTATTAAGATGAGGGATGAAATGTACATTGTATCAATGATACTGCGCGTATGTGGAAGAAAAGGTCTTTTTAAACTGATAAATCAAATACAAAATACAATAATTTCTCAATGAATGCATTAAAGTGTTTTGCCTGGTACACTTTATGGAAATTTATGAAGATTACCAGAGGTGTAAAATTCTGTTGAGTTTGGAATACAGAATAAATAGCAGGGGTGCAGTGTGTGGGGACCCGGCGGGGAGCAGCCTGCAGCAAGGACTGGCTCCAGGGCTCTTAAGGCAAACAACGGAAGACCTACCAAAAGCCACTTGCTATAAGGTCAAGTTTTATATAAGTGGGGGAAAAAAAACCCCAAAAACCTCACAAAAAACCCCAAACAAACAACAACAACAAAAAATCATGTGAAGATAAATCTTTAAAGAAAAACACCTCTCATCTCCTGAGCTGGAAAAATCACGCGAGTCCAGAAAGCAGTTCCACCCCTTGGCCAGTGAGTACCTTGCTACAGCGCCACCCAGCAATTCCCAGCATCTTTGTGAATGTCCAGAAGCTCTCTCCAGAGCCTGGGACAGGCAGGGCCACGCAACTCCTATCCTGCTTGTCCTATGATCCCTCCAATAACACAGTACCCTGAAAGTAGTGGTCAGGGCATCTGATGGATCATTTCTTGCACCTTAGTTTCACGTGATTTGGAGTTATTTACTAAAAAAAGGATGTTAAAACTTAACATATTTTATGTGCAGTCTTAACATGCTTCAGGCCCTCCCTGTAAAAATATGACTGAACCAGCAGCTTCTGCTCTAGCTACAGAAGATGAGCACAGAAAGAAGCAGCAGAAGGGGGACAGTCTATAACAGACACGGCTGTATGACACTGGATGTTCTGTCTGCACCCAGAGCAGAATCCAGGTCACCAGGAGGTGTGAGGGAGGCAGGCTGTGGATGCACAAAGCTCTTAGATAGCTGGTACACCCTGGCACAAATTAAAGTAATTTCAGAGATGCTGTGATTTACAGCAGGTCACAGTGGTCCTTGGCATGGAGCTCAGCAATTTGCAGTCAGAGCCAGCAATTTGCAGTCAGAGCCACCCACCTCAACATGTGTCCTCCTCCTTACAGGGTGGTGCCAGGTGCTGTCAGCAAGTCGAAGTCATCAAGTTCAGCCTCAAATCCACCCCAGGATCATTTTGCTGGAGCTGACAAAGCAATTTAGAAGAGCATGCAAGCTGGGTGACTGAGAGATCCAGACCTCCTCAAAGAGCCAGCATCTGATCATCCATAAAAAGGAACCATTTTCTTGTTTCCAGTAGCACGTGTTAGGAGGGTGTATGTGTGTACACATGTGTATGGTTAAATAACTCTCAAATAAGATAAACAAATACAACTGCTTAATAAGATGAAAAATTCAGTATGAGATTTCAATTCAAGTATGAGTATGTTTGAGGCTGGAGGTCTAAAAGGTTCATTATATTTAAACATGTACAAATAGCATCTAAGAATCTAGTGATATCACAAATCATAAACTGTATTTTCTTTCTAATAAAATTAGCAGGGACCAGGGTGATGGTTAGATGGGTCCCTGCCAGTTATTAAAACAATGATTATCTAAAAAACCTGATTTGCTCAGGAACCTTCTTATAAAAGAAAGTAAAATAACTAAATCAAAACAATTTGGAGAACAACTTTTTCTCGTTATCTAAACTGTGATGGACTGAGAAAGGCCCGAATGTTACTGCTGCTTCCTAGGATGAACTTGCTCTGGGCACCAAGGACCCCACAACAACATCCATCTGTATTTTGCAGAGCCTGAGTTTCTATGCCCCAACATCCTGTTTCTGTGCCGCTTACCTTTGCTATATTACAACTTTACAATAACTAATTAAAAATATTTGTACTTTAAAGCCACTTAGAAGCTCTTCCAATTACTTACATTAGTATTCTGGCAAACAGTCAAGCCTTTTTAATGTTGAGTCAGACTTCTGAACCTGTACCAAAAAAATGTCCAAACAGCAGTTCTGCTTTTCCCTACTTGCAGACAGCTGGAAGGGGTGCCACAAGCTCTCCTGCTGCAGGAGGGAGCAGGAAACACTCCTGCTGCCTGCAGGAATCTTTGACGCTCAGGGCTAAAACTGTGAAGTAACAAGTCCCACTTCCTAGCATCTAAATAAAGGTCCTCAAACCCAGGAGACAGGGCAAGAGGCTGAGGAAGGAAGTTGTTCTTATTTATGCCTGAGGCCAGTAGATCCACAGGGTAAGATGTGCAGGGCAGTAACTGGTTGGAGAGAGGTGGTCAGACAAGGAGCAACGTGGCTGCCTCCCTGAGCAAAGCTGATGACTCAGTGCAGCAATTCTGCAGCAGCCAAGTCAGTGTCCCAAGGAGCTACAGGGTGTGTGCTAGACAGGCAGTCTCTGGGATGAGTTTTAAAACACAAGCTCTGGACACTTCGTGTTGGTGAACATCTCACAGCAATTTTATGTAAACAAGGGTGTTAACCCTAGTTGAAATACAGCCAAGACATCAAGGTTAAGCTTCCACTGATAGAAATTAAATTGGATAAAGTATTAATCATTTCCTGGTTTTAAACCCAGAAATAGATTGACTTAAGTTTTAATTGAAATAATCTTTATTTTGTAATTAAGCTATTATGTGCCAGAAGAATGATTTGCTTGGTGTTCATGCATAAGCATTGTATTGTTTATAAAATCCCAAGCTGGATACTGTTTGTTAGGGTTACTCTAGTGCAAAAAGCAAAACCCATGATCATGTAATTACAAAAATCAAGTCTCTAATATATTAAACAGAAACAGCAGCAAAACCAGATAACATCTACTGAAGGGTTTCTTTTCCAAACCAAGGCACATGCACAAAAGTCCCCACAGATCTAGCCGCTCAGAGATCTTAAAATTTCAATTAATTTCTCCTAGAAGGCCACATAAAGAATATGTAAACCTCTATTTAGGGATTCATGATTGAAAACTTTCACTATGTTCCATTCCACCCTCACCTCAAACAGCAGGAGAGTTTTTTCTAACCGCTCTCCTAAGTCCACCAGCAGGTCTCCACACCACGCCATCCCCACCATCTATCCCTGGCAAACTACTGCCCTACATTCAGCAAGTTTCAGTTTGCACTACAGAGATTTCCATTAACTAAACTTCTGTCAAACAGTTTTTCTTGTTCTTTGATGAGGCAAGATTTTTTGTTTTCCAAGGCAGAATAGTTCTATTTAAAACAATTTAATGTTTTAAAAATTGTTTTGAGCTACATTGCAAGTGTTCTAAGCCAAACTGAGTGGAATTTACAATCATCTCTGGAGAAAGACTGCCATTAGGAATAAAGCATGGGTTTATCCATTTTTCATATGTAAGTCAGATTCACTTTGTCAGTCTTGAGATTTGACAAAGTATAATTCAGAGCGATTCAAGCTCACCTTCCACTGGACTGAGTAATCAGATCAGATGAGGAAACGTCCCAGTGGCTCTTCAGAGCTTTCTGAAATACTCCTCAGGAACCTTACAGTATCTATACCACTTAATTTTCTCAGTAATACCTGGCTGTCATATATAATTGTGCATAAAAGGATGCCTCACTAATTTCCAGGAGTAGAAATTTGCAGCTTAGAAAGAGAAACTGTAGAGTTTTAATCTTGCTAATGTTTAAGAAGGCCATGCAGCCATCTCAGGGGCTATGGCACAGAGATGAGAAGTGTGCAGGTCTGAGAGTGTACCGCATGCAGACAGCAGCTGTGTCATGTTCCTTGACCCTTCTGTTGGCAGCATTGTTCCTAAAAGACGCTGCCTCTAAGGTGATGTCTCAGCACTGCATTCTTAATTAGTTGATTTTTTTGACAGTGGTGCTGCTTCTTAGATAAAATAGAGTAGATGAAAGACCTTTAAAGATCCGAAGATGACACAATTTAATTTGTCTGAAAGATAAGGGTTTTTATAAAAAAATGACAACTGTATGAATTCATTCAGCAGTGGGGATGGGGTAAAGAAGGTATAATGGCAATTAAAAACAAATCAGAAAGAAAGCAAAGGTTTATCTTAAAATTAAATTTCTTAGAAAAATAATAATAATATATTCTTTTTACAAGGCCATCAGCACGGATTTTAGCCTAAAAATTAGCATGCAATGAGGACAGAATACAAATGCAACTTGCTGGAAAAAATACTCAGATGCTGACATTTTTTGTCTGTTTTGGGGTTGTTTTATTTTTTGTTTGGTTTGAATTTTTCCCTATATCCATGTTCAAGTGTATTTTTGCATCACACATAAAAATATGATAACCCTCCTGATAAAAAGAAGTATCCCTTTATGTGAGTTAATATAATTCTGAGAAGAACGACTTTGACCAATTGGTGTTGTGGCTCACTGCACTAGTGAACAAAGTTTTCTGCATCCAGTGGTCCAAAGTGTGAATGCTATGCAGGCTGAATAAGGAGATGAATTTAAAATGGGTAAATGACAAGTTTGAAACTTGCCTGGATCAGACAAAAGGTGCTATATTTAACACTTCATCCCCTAGCTTTAGATCACCTTATTTTTAGTCAGTTGAACAGAATATTCAGAAATGGCTCACAATAGTCTTTACACTGTTAAATTTTTCCTAAGACTGGAACTGAAACATTAAAAAGTGGGTAATGCTAATTAAGGTAAAAATATATCTAAATACATTGTATGAAGATTCATAATTGCAAGATGGAAAGAATAATAATGAATGGAAAGATGTTTTGAAGAATGGCATGAGAAACAACTGACAATTTATAAAATTTAAGTATTTTATAGAAGGCTAATCGAATATAACTCAATTTATCTTTGATCTTTCTGAAACACTCCTTAGGGCCTGCTCAGTACAGTACTTCAGTCACCTTCTTGCTTGACTGAGGGGGAGTGTGGCCTTTTTATTTTATTTATATTTAAAAATATGGAAAATATCACACCACAATAAAGCAATCAACCAGAAGCTTGTGTGCTCCAGTAACTGGAAAGCATAGAAAGTCAGTGAGTAGATAATTATTCAAGGTCAAACCTTTCTAGTGTGGTGCCAGAAAAAAAGCAAAGAGTGAGGGTTAGCCAATACTTCACAAACACTTGTTTAAGGATTTCCTAATTACTATAAGTGGTTCCTCTGGCCCTGGCACTTAAAAAGGCAGCTGTATATGCATGATGTCATCCCTTTTTCCCATTATCTCTGCAGTAAATTTAAAGAATTAAGAAGCAAGCAAGACTGAATAGTCAAAATAATGATGATTTTTCAAGTTTCCTACCCTCAAAAATTAATTACAGAAAAAAGGCAAATTGAAACATGGATTCAATTAACTAGTAAAATATATTTGAATGTTTTTGTTAAAAGAAAAACTGAGAAAATGCAATTAGCCTTCACATACTTTTCTCTTTAAAGACCACATTGTATAGAGCATGGCTACCTCATAGCACAGTTTCTGTTACCTTAGAGCTTTAAATATATTGATATAAATCACAAACTGATCAACAAAAAATAAAATCAAGAGCCTTAAATCTCCTGGAGTAAATTGCACAGGTAATATTCACTACCCTGCTATGGCTGTGCCAGTGCACTTTGCAGATCATGGCTGGAATACAAAATTCACAGAGATACAATAACAACAAAGATACTGTAATATTTGCTTACTGGGACACTGCAATTAATACACCAGCTGACACAATCAGGGACTAACTTCATTCTGTGCACTTCTGTCAGAAAACAGATTGCCAAAACAGATGATGAGTTTTGAGAGCCTCTGTAGTAATTCTGGCACTTTTGGTTCGTCACATTGGTTCCTCTCTCCTTTGCTAGCAACTTTGCTCTGCCCTGGCTCTTGGGATCATCAGACCAGATCTCTTATTTTTGGCCAGTGATTATAATTTCCGTGAAGAACTTTAGGATGTTCTCTTTTCCACTAGAATTTTCTCCCATATCTACTAGGTTCTATGTCATCTATGTATATGAGACAATCAGCAGCTCTTGGACTACACCCTCAAGGTGCTGCACATGGCTCAGGTCATCCTTCTGCACACAAGTTAATTTCTCCTTCATTTCTATCTATGTGCTAGGAATCTAACACAAAAGCTATTTTGAAGAACATAACCTGGGGGAGGTGCAGTGCAGTATAGAAGATTATCTCCAAGCACATTGCTGTAAAACAACTTCATACTTAAAGAGCAGCTCCCCAAATGCCTTCTTTCCTTGCTTTCTGAAAAGTACTCTTGTTAGATTAAAAAAAAAAAAAAAAAAAAAAAAAAGTAAAAATACTTAGTTAGTTTATCAAGTATCACAGTCACTTTACAAGTCCTGCTTGTGGGACACTCACCGCTCCACCACTTACCATCTCCCTTTTCGTAGTTTGGGCAGTGCCTGTATGCAGATACACTTCCACCTATCTGTAGAAGTACTGCAAGCACCCTTCACTGCCTTGTGAAAAAGGGAGAAAGTAATGAAGAGTTGTTGCTACATGTCCACCAGATTCATTGAAGCCACTGGAAGCTTTTCTATTGCCTTCCAGGAGTTATGATCAAACTACTGATTTATTTCTAGGAATGAATGACTTAAGACATCACTTAGGAGTGGGCTTTCAGAAACAGCCCAAACTAGCCCATCATTATTCTTGCTTACAGTAAAAGCCATCTTGCTTCCTCAGATAGCAGCACATGCCACTCTTGCAGACCCCAGCAGTCATCCTGGACATACTGTTGTACATATGGCAACTTGGCAAAAACAAAACAATGGGAAATGAACACTGCCATGTTTTAGTATGAAAATTAAATGTCTTAACAGATGCACATACTGTAAGTCATTGTTAGACCTAGTCTGCCCTTCTGCACCACAGTTACTGTAAAACATCATCCAACTTCTTTGTCCCTAGTTCTGATGAGACGCACGCACAACTCCAAGTGGGAAACCACTTATATATAAGCTTTAGGACACATTATGCACAGAATGACTCCTACTTTTTATGCTTTTTCAACATATAAAACTGTCTCTGAGAGAAAGAGTCATACTTCCCAAGCTGCTGGAAAACATATTTCTAATAAATAAAATATTCTGTGCATGGAAAAGCTGTAGAATATATGCATTTCATAGTTTCATGGCTCTAGTGCCTACCCAGTCTCCATCTTTGATGTCCTTGCTGCTCTTATCTCTCTCCAGGAAGACATGTCTGAACACAGCCACTATCCTTCCTCCCTAGGGCTAAGATCCCACTGTGACTTGAGGTGCTGGTCAAACAGGTCTGGAGGTAGCCACTGCTCTGGAGAAAGCTCATATGCAATCACTGCAAGCTAAAAATGAAACAATAGACCTTTTCCCATTATGGCAAGGTGGTGACAAATAGAAAACTGAAGGTGTCAGTGAGAAGGGGGCAGTAATTCCAACAGAGCTCTACTCAGACAAGACCTGGAGTACCTTTACGTAGAAAATGGCTAAATAGTAAATACTGACACAGAAAATAGAAAATACAGGGAAGACGAAAGGAAGGGACAGGCAGGAATGAAAGAAGATTGAAAGAAGATGAGACAGAAAGCACTGTGGATAACAGAGGACATGAAGAGGGGGATGAAATTTGACTGTAAAACTAAGCATAGGACATTGAAATTACTCCATATGAAAAAGGAAAACCAAGGTGTGGCTTCCATTCACATCCTCTGCCACTGAATAGACACATTTAGGGGATACTATTTCAGGTTGAGCAATGTAAGAACATTCAAGTTCAGAAAAATATAGAATAAGTTGTTCCTGCCCTAAGGAAAATACAAATTACTCAGTCTAGCACAGCTTTGTTCAGACGTGTCTGAGGCAGAGGAAGGACCAACCTGTGCACTACCTCCCCACTGCCTCTTAGCTCAGTTCCCCCTTATACAGCCATGATTGTCCTGCTAATGGAGTAAAACCTTGCCAAAAGCATTTGGCAGGTGAAGAATAAGGGGGAAAACAGGGAAATAAATACAACAAGGTGGTATTAGGAAGAAAAAACAGATCTATCCCTGTGATTTTGTCTGTGTCCGCCTCAGAAAAAAGAAGTTTGCTGGTAAATTCACACTGGTAAATTCGGGTGTATGGAACGGCTTTACCCCTCACCCAAAGGTCAAGAATGGTGTTATCAAGGGCATAAACCAGCTCAGCAAGGATGACTTTTATGGTATATAACCAGAACTAGTAAGACTCTACGGCTCCTCACAGAAAGGGAAAGTTATAGGCTATAATCCATCTTTGCAAAATGACACATTTTCAATCCAGCATCCAAAACATTAATTTTTTTTCCTTTTTTTCCTTTGCCTTCTTTGGCTTTGTATCTCTGTGTCATACCATCACTGTCTGATATCTTAATGGATGCCATTTTGGTAGAACATAATTTACTCTGAAAACACACACCCAGACACTCTAGGAACAGGATGGCCAGCGTTGGTTAAGATGAAAGATATCTCCTTAAAAAAAAAAAAAACAAACCCAAGAAAAAAACCCACATCACATGAAATAAGAAGATCTTCAAATTATACAGTCCCTGCCATAACAGTAATAAAATACCAAAATTAACTTTTTTATTTTTTTATTTCTTAGTAACTGCTTTCTTCTACCTTTTATAATGTCCACCTCTTAGCATAACAAAGCTTTTCATAGCTTACTAATGGCTCCCTGTCACTAGTGCTGAGAACTATTATCACTGCTCTGCCCCTTCACATGGGCCTTTCAAACATCACTGTTTCACTTAATTCTTTCACCTCCTTCAGTTCAAATGCAATAAAAACCTTTCACTGGCTGACAACTAGAAAGGCAGAACAGCCTCCAACTGCTGTATAATTCAGGAGGGCTCTTTCTCATTTTAATTGGCTGCCTAATTGGAATGTTTATGGGTTCTTCGATAGCTTGGGATGAAAAGGCAGGGTGAGCAATTATGTGCTCAGCATTCCTATCTGGCAGAGTTAATAGTTTTTTTTAAAAAAAAGCTAAAGTTCACTGGAATGCCATGTTTTTGTTCTCTAAGAAATACCTTGATTTGAAACAATGTAATCCCCAAGTCAGAAATTATGTCAAGCTGCGCTTATCCAGTAGCAAGTTTGAGCTTTTGGAAGCCTCTTTGCTCCTTTTTGATGTTAGCATAACATGAAGAACAGGAAGCTATCTGGTGGCTGTCAAGTTTTTAACTGCTTGCTCTCTCACTGGCTGGAGATAAGATGTAAGCAGAGCACTTGATGGACTTGATTAATTCTCTGGAATGAAGGTTTGTCTTTCTTGGCTCGATGAATGACTTCATTCTAGTAGATGAGGTCACCCAAGTCAAGACAATAAAGTTTCTGATATTCACATGAAAGCTAGTTTTCAAAGCTGCTAGCCCCTAGAAAGAGAAGCACAAGTGTTTTCTAGTTTACCTACATTCTAGTGGCAACATCCAGCCTGCTGCCCTATCTGTCCTCTCCAGCATAGGACTGCGTTTCAGCTGAAAAGCAGTTCTAACACAATAGGAGATTTAAAGGAGAGAATAAAAAGACACGGTTTGTTTGAAGAAACAAAGATTTTTGTGAAGTGATTTGTCAAAATGCCAACAAGAGGAGAAAAATTCCTTTCCAGCTTTTTAGTCTGACCAATAGAGTTGCATTTTCCTTGTCTCCCCGTACTGCCTCTCCGTCATTCCAGCTGTAAACTTCTGGGTGCAAAGAGCAGCTTTCTGATCCCTTGTGCAGTGCACAATGCAGTTACATTTGTGTTTGGGAGTGAGAGAACCCAAGTGTTACAAATACATGTAATAAACATGGAAGGGTGCTGTGCTCCTTTCAGTACTTGTATTCTTGAACTTTTTAGGATTTAAGGGCAAGTTTATGTACTATTCTTCACAATGCAGACTAGTCGCCTCCATCTTTCCTCTCTCCCTTTTAATGTACTGTTTAGTTTAAAACCACTGAAAACTAGTAAAAAGGATCTGATTTGCTTTGTAAATTTCCAGATTCTCGCAAGAGTTTGTACAAAGATCTACATTAATCCTGTGCTTTTTGTTTTTCAAAACCATGCAAATGGTAGTCTCTCCAGTACTCATTGCGGCATAGCAAATGTAGTAAGCAACACATGCAACAGAATTCCAGCTAGTCTGAAGCACAGATTTGTTATTTTCAGACAACCCAAAACTTCTTGGCGTAATATTAGAATTCTGACTCATTCTATGTTCCTCCTTTCCAGTTAAATTGTGCCCTTGCTTCTAAGTAAGGAAAACCTCGTAGCCCCGTGGATTATTAGGACCATTATTCTAGTGTTTGAAGTTCCATTCTAGAAGTCTTCTAACCCATACTTCTGCTCCTCTGCTGCATTTCTCCAGCATACGCAGTTACAACTGAAGCATGGGGACAATGAAGGGAGCATCCGTCCCAGGCACAAATGCAAGCAAGACACAATGACGGTGGATGTGTCAGCTCTCTGCTGGATGGTGATACCATACAAGACAAACAGCCACAAGCTACAGAGATTTTTTGGGCACTATAGTCTTTTTCTAAATGCTTTCATAGGTTCCATGGAGAAATTAGAAGATGGTTTCAATGCTCCTGTTAAACTATGGAGGTAGACTTTTACCCCAGGTTTTATTGCCATCTGGAGTCTGGAAACCTATGAAAGCAATGCCTACTTTGAAAGGTCAGAAGCCTGTACCACATCAGAGAGCCCGGCTCTGCCTAGAACATACTTAGGAAATGTTGACTTGGCACATGCCAGGAAGGATTTCTGGCCGCAATAGCTCCAAAGAAGCTCTCTCCAAAAGACTCATTTACAAATTCATGTGCATCAGCTCAGCATCCAAATGATACAAAAATAAAATATGACAAATCGTATCCTTGCCAGTATAGATGTAGTTAACCTGGAGGAGGCCAATCTAGCAATTAAATGAAAACCTCTTTCAAATAAACTGTCAGGTAAACCACACTTACCCTTAGACTAACCTTTGTTCACTTTTCCCTTAAGATTATAACTTGCTGATATTAAGAATATCAGAGGAAAAAATCTGATTGCTCAAGATGTCCATCTCATTTTATGGGCAGAGGCGAGTCAAGGAAACCCATGTGTTTGGTAAGCACCCAAACGTGGATGCTTATGCAAACCAACAGTTCTTTGAAGTACACTGCTTTGTAAAGTCCAGGCTAAAACCTAAAATTTAATCACCAACAAAATGGGCAGAGCTAAGGCAGAAACACTGGCTAAACTCTGCAGGATTGGAATATGAGAGGAGGTGTCTCTCTGAAGTGACCTTATAGGCCCAGATGTGTTGTAAGAGAATAAGGATCTGTCTTAAGATGGCCCATAGACCCTGTGAACTGCCTTGTTTCATGACTTTAAAGCAAGAAGAAAAATAAATAATGAAACATGTTAAAGTCATTATTGTAGCTGTGTGTGCATTCTGAAGGTTTGGAGTTTTAAAAGCTCCGACCTTTGAAAAAAGTGCCCAGTGAAGTTGAAGGCAGCAAATTTATACTGAAATGTATTTTTTATATACTACCAAATTTACATGTGGATCTCATTGTCACAAGATGTATTAAAGCCAAGAGCTTAGAAGGATTCAAAAAAGCTCAGACATTTATGTGAATAATAAGAACATCCACAGTTATACCAGAAAGGGAAAAGACATTTATAAGTGATACTAAAACTCAGACTTGAGGGCATAAGCCAATAGTTAGATGCATTGGTTGAGGGAGAAAATTCCCTAATTGACACATTTTCCATATCTGTCCATTGTAGGTTTCTCTGCATCTTCCTGTAAACATCTGGTGCAGACCAATGTTAGAGAGACCATTTAAATCAGATCCCATCCAGCAGGTGCTATGTCCTCAACCTAAAACTTTTTAATGTAAGGCTGTCATGAAACATTTTGAAAAGACTGCTGAGTCCTTGCCTGATCCTACAGCATTTGGCAGCTCTTAAAATGGGTAATGGATATTCCACAGCACTTTGTATATCCACCAAGAAGAGGGTAGTTATTCACAGTGCTTTCTCATGTCTTATGCCTGGACCTTTTCCTCTTCAAGTGGCATCAGACTATGCAGGTCCATATGTATATTCCACCCCAAACAAAACACTGTTCTGCAAAACCTCTGAGTATTGCAACACCACTGAAAAGTCTCAGGATGGGGAGCATGAAATTCAACTCCCAAATCCCAACAGTGTTCAGAGAGTGGACTGGCTGAATGAATCTGCAACTGTAAACAAAGAAAAGCCTGATGAGTGCTAAGGATCAATGGTACAGAATACCTCAAATGAATGAGTGCTGTGAGGCCATGAAATCATTCACTTTCCTCTATTAAACACCTCAGAGGCATTTATATTGCTAATGAGCTGGAAATACATACTGACAACAAACACAGCATTTGCTGCTAATAAGTGCATGTGTTTTTGTGTGTGTATAGGAGGAAAATAGTGGCCTCCCTCCTTTCTCCATAAATTTTGCATGTCTTATTCAAGCCATCATAGTTTGATATTTGCTGATGTTTATTAAATTTAAATATCAAATATGCTTGGAATAAAATAACAGGAACATGATAACATATTCAGCAGAAAAGTCAAAATGACCCTTAAAAAATGAATGCATAAATGCCTAGCATTGAATTTATGCTACTTAGCATCACATTAAAAATATTCAAAATATAAATCAAAATTCAAGGGTATAACTTATATTCAATTTCAAATTTATGGCATTTTAAAATAGGATGATTTCCTCAAATGTGCAATAAATTTGGTTTTGTGGAATTGCACATGCCACCTTATCATGACAGTTGCTTTATCTACACAGTCCACTGAAGCCCAGTCACTTTATATAATCTGAATTCACAAATCAACTGTCGTCTTCACTTCACTGATTCATTGCTGATGGGCCTTTCACAAGGTAAAAAATGCTTTCCAAGTTGACAAGAGTAATAAATGGAGAGGTGATAGCTGCCTCTCCATCCTGCTGTTCTATTGTGCTGCCGATAGTGACACATGGCAGAATAAGCTCATAAAGCAGCCTCATCTTTTGACCTCTGCAGAGTAAACGGAAACAGAGGGACGTTTATGATGATGACTGTATTTAAAGACCAATAATGACTAGATAAACCTCTGAAAACTAGCTAGCCCAACCAAAGCTTGGAAAAATGCCTTGGGTTTCTATATCTAACATGATGCAAAACTTGAAAATGCAGAACAGGTGAGTTATAAATAAATATGGGTTTGCGTGGTCCACAGCAAGCACTGAATTTTCATTTTTCAGGGATGTGTCTTTTTAGGAGAAACCATTAGTAATTAAACTTGAATACCTCATCATTTGCCTTCTCTGCTGGGGTAGAACTTTTGTGCAGTCTAATGAAGGACCTGCAGCAACACTTGGAAGCTGTGAACTCAGCTTGTGCTATTGCGTCAGCTACAGTATCAGCTTGGCCCCAGTTTAGAAAGTACCAACACTCTGGAAAGCAGCATGATAATCAATCAGTGATGCCAATTTGAAGTCTTAGAATACAAATAATTCACGTTGTCTGTACACATAGTAGTAGAAAGCTTTTTGCTTTTATGTAAAAGTAAATTAATACTAATTCCAGCTGTAACAATCAAAGCTTCTTACTTTTCCTATAGTAAGATTAAATATAACACTACATAAAATACATTTTAGTTTTTAGGGATATGCTATCTTGTTTTATTATTGAGTATATTTTTCCTTTCACATTCTACAGAATTCTTATCAGGATCCATAGTCACTTTAAAAAACATATACTGAAAGAGTTTTAAGCTGCATGCAGTAGTGTTACTTAATCACCTGAATTTGGTGAAGTCAAATTATGAAAATATAACCATATAAAATCAGTTGAAAAGCTAAAGTTTCAGTGCAAAATGGAAGGAGACCCCAACTTTGCAGAATTTACTAGTCTTGTGCATACCCCACTGCCATCTATGGATTGATATACCAAGCACATGAAATGATTTTGACTGCATCTCTCCATTTCCAACATCTACTCAGAAGGGAAAAAAATAAAAAAATAATGTCTTAATTCTTTCTTTCAAATGCAGACTTCAAAAAAAAAAAAAAAAGGATTAAATATTTTTCAAGTAAGAGCACTACATGTACATGAGCTAAAATAGAGAACAATAGTAGTAATAATAAAAATAGCACTGAAGTCTTCAGATGTTAAGACCAAAGGCTGATGCTCATACTATTCAATGCTCTTCAAAGCTGCTTTTCATTCTAAAGGTAAACAAGTTCACCATCAGACCTTCAGCAAAAAAGGAATTTACAGAAGGTTTTGGGAGGAGAACTTTGCCAATCACATGAAACCATCCCCTATATCACCACAGGTTTTCTGAGGTTGATATGCTGGCCCCACTTGGCTTTCCTCAAGAGGGTGAATAATTTGCTACAAAAGAATAATAATCCTAGATCTCTAAGTAAAAAAAAAAAAAAAAAAAAAAAAAGAGAGAGAGAGAAGAAAAAAGCCCCAAACAAACAAAAAACCCCACAACCAAAAAATCCCAGGAAACCAGATCAAGAAATTGATACCTGACAAAATAAGACTGTACCAAGAAATGAGGTGCTGTGTTAAACCAAAGACAGGGAAAGGCATTTTTTACTTTCTGCCTCTATCTCAAACATTCTTGACCATCCTGGAAACATCCCCCTGTAACTGCAAACATGGTGCAGCAGCGATTTAGCAGGGCAGATTTTCTGGGCATCAAAGGGAAGCAAGAGGCACAGGCCAAGGGGACCATCCAATCACCCCTAAGTCAGACTCAGACCATGTCTGCTTCCTGTAGTCACATTGGGTTT